>JAGDQP010002650.1:0-64980 GCA_022664845.1 Lepisma saccharinum | reverse complement strand
CATCTGTAATTCCCACGTGCAATGTGACGTCATCACCTAGACAAAAAAATTCTGGTAACCACAAAATGTGACATTGGATTACCAAAATGATTTACAAGAATGCTATTCCTAAAATACTTCTGTGCACATTTTCCCGCCAACAGATCTGTTCCCAGTGTGCACGGGTATCACGACAAAACAGTTTTGTCGTTGAAGTGTCTTGAATCGTGCAGTCTTGTCGGCAGTCTGTGGTAGCCCGAAGTCCCGGGGTCTGAAATTTTTGCTACATTGGAGAATGTCTCCATATTATGAACTTCTTCCCTGAAAGAACATTCCTTACTTGATCTACCAGCTGACTTCACAAATGTAAAAACTAAAATAATGTGAAATATAAGAAATCTGTCAGATAATTTTGTTTTTCATTCATCATGTAATTCATCCTATACTGGAGGGGGGAGGGGACCATCCTTACATTACCGTCCCACCCCCGGTTTCGCCGTCCATGCTACTATGTTATGAAGAAAGATTGGATAAAAACAGGGCACATATTAAAAATACATCTCCATATAAGATAATAGATTAAAAATTCGAAAGTGGTGGCAGTGTTTATAAATGAGTCGTCCACCTGCAAACCTGTGGAAATGGTAATGGCTACACGTTGAAAAAAAGTTCACTTGCAAAGACAGGTAAATCGTATAATAGGTTTTGCAAGTGGATGACTCAAATGGATATGGGTTGGTCAGGCAGCTATGGTCTAAATGCATTAAAAAATCTGTGGGACGATATCCTTCCGTGAGAACTTTTCCGGGATAAAGGAAGGATATGGTAGCAACCAATCTTTGTTTAAGTATCATCCTGGAATTCGTCTGGTGAAGCTGAGGAAAACCGTGGGAAATCCCAGTCAGGAAGGCCGGTAGCTAGGCTCGAACCTGCGCGCCCCCCAGTGCCGATCCAAAGTTCGCAATAGTAACCAGTACATGATGGGGGCTAAGTATGCCGATAATGATCTAGGTCTAAGCAACAGAAAGCCAACCAAATATTAAGCAGATAAAAATCTAGCGGCGGTTTCACCACTAGCAAGGAACTAATAATATTGACTCCATTTCACTTTTCTGGATGTTGAAACAAATACACTAAAAGACTGTTAAAGCACTGTAGCCATACCCAAGTTTTGTGTATACTGAGTATTTCTCGCACTGCAGTTGAACCAGCTAAACAAGTCAAGGCACTACATTTTTTTATTTGAGGAATTTCTGGAAAAAAATGGAGGAAAATTTGAAAAGAGTTCGAAAGAATTAGTTGCCAATTTCTTTTAGACAAAAACCTTGTATGTGCTAGACTAATGATAGTGCATTTGCTTTCGATTCATGATTACAGCAACGAGACATTTTGTCACTGTAACTTTCTTCTGTAGTCCACGTTCATCCTGTTCCCTTTACTGAGTTTGCAAGTAGGAACAGAACCTATAAAACTGATAAACTCACACAAAGACTCCACTCCACTTTATATTTACCTTTTCCAAGTTATCTCCTTCACCCTGTTCAATATTATTCAGGCAATCTTCTGCCCAACTATCGCCACTTCCATCATCAAGCAGAGCTTCAAGAGCTTCATCCACGTCGGCGTTCATACTGACATCGGCTGTCACACAGGTACTGGTATTCAGGGTTTAATCGAAAAGATCTGCAAACAAAAAAGATCGCTGAATAACTAAAATGTAAAGGAGAAAGTTATGCAGTCTCACATTTTTCAGCTTACCTAGAATTAAACTCGCTACACATTTAAACCATGTTTTAATTCTTCGGGTCTCTATTTATCACATCACCTTCTTTAATTTTTGATAGATTTTAGTCTAGATCGAAATGTCAAGTTTATTTCAAATTTTCACTATAAATACAAACAAGGTTTAAAGCACGGAGGGTCAATTGTATACATGTAAACTTCCTTATTTTCTGCCCAGGTAAGTTTACACTCTAGCATATTCCAAACCCAAATGAGATTGTTCTTTTTTTCTTAAAAAAAGGAGGGGAGGGGGGAGAAATTAGTCGTTTTTAAAGTTTAAGTTGTTCACTAAGATCGCGGAAGATAAGACACGTACAAGAAAGTTACAGATTTTATGTTACCACGCCAGATCAGCTGTAACTTGCGCGTTCTTTCACATTACTAACTTCCTTACACAGTTTGAAATTAAGGTTCATGTACAGCAACTATCTCCAACAAAAGATGGCAGCACTATCTCCGTATATGTCTATTGTATTTTTATCGTTGGACGAAATTTCAACGCTGCTCCTACAAATTCAAGCCTGGAGAGTTGAAATTCATAACTATTTCAAGTGTTCGATCAATGCCGATTTTTTATTTTATTTTTTGTTCATTGTTGAAAGAGCTTTCAACAATAATCAAGCAATTTTAACAATGAAGAAAAACGAAAATAAAAAACTGGCATTGATCGAACTCTTGAACTGATTATGAACTTTCTTCCTGAAAGTTTGAACTCTCTAGGCTTGAATTTGTAGGAGCAGCGTTGAAATTTCGTGCAACGATAAAAATACATTAGACATATATGGAGGTAGTGCTGCCATCTTTTGTTGGAGATCGTTGCTTTACATTAAAGGTGCAGTTTCGTTTTGGCGATGGTCGTATGCAATGACCGCATTCGGCGAACGACTGTGACGGAAGCATACGGTGTGGTAGTTTCGTTTATGCGTTTGGCGCTCGCGAGACGCCTTACTATGCTCCATACATTTATATGATTTAATTTGCGCGAAGTGCAAGTTTACGATCTTTCTGTAGACAATATTCTTACAGTAAACGACTTTTAAGGTGCAGTTTCGTTTGTGCGATTGGCGCATACGAAGATCGCATGCAACTGCTACACGCGCCACTGCATTGACACGTTGAAGGGAAATCAATGAAGGCGGTTTGGTTTGCGCGTTGGGCGCATGATGTCGCTAACAACTGTTGCAACGACTCCTTCGGAGAGCAGTCAAACTGCAGCAGTTGCAAGCGATGCATGGTATTATGCGCAGTTTACATTCGTGTTTTCATTGACATCTTGAGTATTTTGTGCCAAATATGAACTTCAGCAGAGATGAAGATTGAAAGCTACGTCAAGAATTGTAGGAAAATGCTATGAAATTGTTGGTAAACCCCGAAAGAAAGAGAATACATGCAAACCTGTAGTACGTTTGGTCTTCAATAGATGGCAGCAGAGTATACAAGCAAATTGAAGTGACAGTATTGTTTTAAATTGAATGAAAGTTGAGTTTAATTTAAAGTGTTGTTTATATTATTATTATAGTTGTTTGTAATCACGTCTAAAATTTTGTCACTGTAAGAAATATTGTTTACAGAAAGATCTTCAACTTGTACTGCGCGAAAAGTAAATCATATAAATGTATCAAGCATAGTAGGGCGTCACGCGCGCGTAAGCGCATAAACGAAAGTACCGCACTGATGCTTCCGTCGCTCGCGTTCGCTGAATGCGATCTTCGTATGCGCCAATCGCACAAACGAAACTGCACCTTTAGACATTATTACAAACAACTATAACAATAACATAAGCAGTATTTTAAATTAACCTCAACTTTCATTCAATATAAAACAAGAGCATTACTTCAAATTGCCTGCATACTCTGCTGCCATCTATTGAACACCAAACTTACTACAGGTTTGCATGTATTCTCTTTCTTTCGGGTTTTTTTAACAACAATTTCATAGCATTTTCGTACAATGCTTGACGTAGCTTTCAATCTTCATCTCTGCTGAAGTTCATAATTGGCACAAAATAGTTCCAAATTCAAAGAAAACACGAATGTAAACTGCACAATACTCCGCATCGTATGAGACTGCTGCAGCTTGACTGGTCTCCGAGGAGTCGTTACAACAGCTGCATGCGACATCATGCGTCCGATGCTCAAACCAAATCGACTCCACTGATTTCCCTTCAACGTGTCAGTGCAGCAGTTGCTTGTGATCATAGCATGCAACCATCGCACAAACGAAACTGCACCTTAACCTTAAAAGTGGTTCGGTAATTCAATGTAAAGAACTTTAAAACATTACAAACGTACGCAACATCTGCTTCAACGGTACGGTATGATTATATAGGTGTCAACCCTTAACAAACTACATTTGAATGATAAACTATTTACCATGTCCATGGTAATGAGACCGAATTATTAAATACTATTCCAGCATTACTGATTCGAGACTGGAGCCAAACTTCACATGCCGTGGAAATACCCACAAGGTTATAACCACACTAGTGTTAAAACCAGGGCTGCGGAGTCTGTACACAAAAGCTTGGACCCCAACTCTTTAATTTTTAGTATCACCCACTCCGATCTCTATTTGACATACCGGTGTAAAAAGAAAGACGGTTACAAATTTGGGAGACCTCCCGCAAGGCCTACAAACTTAGGAAGTTGTAGATTCTGACTCAACTATTTGCTTCCAAATGCACAGCCCTGTTTAAAAACATGGTAACAAGATAGAGTTATTGAAGCATTACGTGGGAATGTTTGGTCAACTTCCAGACAAACTTGACACAACGACTTAGGGAAATGCTCTTCAAGGCTTTAACCGTAAAAGAACATTGCCAATTCTTATGATAACGACACTTATTTATTCGAGCATTACGCATGGAAGATTAATTCGATTCCCGAGAAGCTTGATATAATGGAGTACGAAAATATACGGTAATTCTCTAATTAGCTACTTCTGTCACTTGGCACTGAGTGTACTTCAATGTTGTAACTTTTCTTATTTTGGATGTATAGAATGCAAAATATGAAAAAAAAATCAAGGGGTGATGTGAGTGTAAGAACACAACGATCATGTAGGCTACCGTGTCCTTGTACCCACACCACCCCTTGATTTTACATCACATACTGCACTACATGCATCCGAACTAAGGAAAGTAACAACATAAAAATATCAGAACATTTACAGTTCCGATGGTACAGAGACTATTTTCAACACGTATTCCACACCTTGATTAACTTTACTTTTGGGACCCGAAAAAAACGTAAAAATTAGACAAATGTAATGTTTCCAACGAGTGTGGAAGTGTTGAAACGCGAAATATAACAAAGTTTCGAGTCATGGGAGTGAAATGAGAGCGGAAAGCACGTCTGACTATTTAGCAGCTTTAGCCTGGCCAATGGTGAGAGTATGAAAAGCGCGTATAATGAAAAAAAAAAAAAAATCTAATTCGATTTTTTTCTGTATCAGTTTTCGCTCGATAATTTGCCTGTGATTTCTGTAGCAAAATGCGAGTCATTCATAACACAAACTGACGCTATTACTATCCCCTCGCATGCAGCCATGTTTCTCTATGTTGTTTAACTCGATTGCATAATTAACAAATAACAACAACACATTTTGGATATCTGGTTGCCACTATGTGTTTATAAAAGTGTCTATGTGAATTCAAGGGAATAAGTTGTAGAAAGGGTACATACGCCTCAAATAGCTACCGGAAGCAGTCAAGATTTCCCCCCAGCATTATGTAGAACTTCAAGCGTATTAAAATGTTAAATACTTAGCTAGGGTTAAGTTCGTTACAGGGCATCCAAAAGTATAAAACTTAGCTGAAATTACAGGAGAAACCGATATTCTATAATAGTCTATGAAGCGAAGTGCTTCAAATTAATGTGAGAGGGATTGAAATCTGGGACTGTGTATCTGAGGTCGCACATATGGTGAATGTTAAAGGTGATGTGCATCGCGTATTTAAAAAAAATAACCTGACTTTAACCAATCCCTCATCGCTTACTCGAGATACTGTCCGCGTTTTGTGTGGCATATTATGTCATTCAAATACGAAGTGTCGCAACTATTATTTCTAAGCATAGCGTCAAGTTTCTGCGTCTTGATTAACTAGAGTACGGTATTTAACGAAATAATAATCTATTGATATTCGCAACACTTTTTGGATTGCTGGTTGACGAAAGGTGTTTACAGAAATGCCTGTGTGGATTATCTGCAACGGAATGAGTGGTGTAAAGCGTGCATACGACAAAATATAACAATACCGTAGCTGGATGCCTTATAACGAACAAATGCGAGGGACCTACCTGCTGTTTCCATGGTAATGATACTTAAATTAGGTTAGGGTAAAGGATCTCTAAAGGATGAAAATTAGCAATCCGCTCCAAAAAGAAATAAGTTTGTGTAAGGAAGAGGAAGCCATGCATTTTTTACTCGTCCATGTTTTTTTGCACGTGGTTCCGTCAAGCAAATTTATCTCATGTAGTTGCTGTATGTCTGTTAGCATAGTGGTGCATCAGTGTTAAACCAGAAATAGCTGACGGCTGCTGGAAATTATAAATTTAAGAAAAAACATCAGGAAGGTAAGGTTAATTTTTCTTTCGATGTTACGTTCTTTAATCATTTGAACTGTGATGTAGCACTCGGAACTTCTCAAAATGCTATGGTTTTGCTTTCTGTAGCCATGAAAGAGCCTAAAATACGTGCAAAAAAAAAAAGTTGATACAATTAGAATTTGTTATGTTATTGTAAAGTTCCACTTTAGGAACTTTTATTTTTATTTTGCATGTATTTTAGTGCCTTTCATGACTGTAGGAAGGAAAACATAGCACTTTGAGGAGTTCCGAGTGCTCTAAGCCAGAAGAAGCACTTGTAAAGAATTACCCCAATGGGTACACTTGGCAACCATTTCAAGAGTTCTTGCCGATTTTTCTAGTTTTGTACATTGTTGAAATTGCTTGAGCATTGTAGTGAATATCCAAACCTTTTCAAAGAGAAAGATTCGTGTAACGCAAGATTAGTGCTCCCATCTTGCTTTAGAGATCCTTTACCCTAACCTAATTTAAGCATCATTACCATGGAAACAGCAGGTAGGTCCCTCGCATTTGTTCGTTATAGGGCATCCAGCTACGGTATTGTTATATTTTGTCGTTACCAAGATTGGATTTAAAGGCTCGAATTTACAAACCGGTATTACAATTTCGTGCAATGAAAAATACATTTTAACCTTGTTTCTGAAAGAACCATCAAAATGTCACCACTCGCTCACCTCAATTCTGAAATAATCATAAAAGATGAATAAGATGATTTGTATTTATTGGAAAATCAATTGCTAGAAAAAGAAAATTTTTTGCCAGATATCACTGATGTTACAAACATTGTATATTTATTCTACTATGGAATTCACTTTTCATTGAATTAACCCTTGTACCACAATTGTAAAAAGCAGTAACAACAAACTATTTTCATTTCTAAAGCCAATGTGACTTACCAGGTAAAACATACGCATAGGTTATGCAGCGTTCACTTTCATAAGGATTATTACCATGTCTTATACATAAATTTAGAACTATCATTCTTCAACAAGTGTACAAATTGAACCGCCAATCAATTTTCTTCCTTCATTACCAGAGAGGGCCAAAGAGCAAGATTTAAGGAAAACAGTAACTATTGGTTGCAAGACTTGTGACGTCACTGTACGGACCGTGAGTGTATACACAATGCGAAAGAATAGAGAAGACCGCTTAATAATACGTTCAAAAACAGATATTGCACCTTATATTTTGTAATGAAAAAGTACTATTTATTTTTATTATATCTTTTATGATTGAATAACGAATATAAACTAATTAACAATAAAAAAAACACGATACAAACTTGCTAAATAGTGAAAAATAAAGTGTCTTAACATTATGCGAAAGGAAAACTCACACTCGAATGAAATTGATTTTAGAATTGTAATATCAAAATTGGAATTATTTTCATTACAATACAGAGATAGCATAATGTTTATAATATTATTTCCCTTAAAAATAAACATTTATGGTTCCTTTTGGCAATTATTTCTGATCTGTTAAATGCACGATCAATTATTACAAGCAGCGCCCTCTCTATTTTACACACACACATATAATTAGCACAGGGGTCGTTCAAGCATTACGTAAAAATTCAAAGTGATATTTAATATAATCTTTGCTTATTTTATCTGATAGTGGGGAAGGACATAAGAACACTAATTACGTAATGTTCGCATACTCACATATTAGTGTAAATTTAGAGATTGAAACAGTCATTTGAGCTACGAAATAACGATAATACATTATAAGTGGCGGCCAGAGCCTTGATCTAGTTACCATAATTGTAGGCATTCGCCTGTTGATATTTATGACAAGCTTGGAAAACTTCAGTCAACGTGGGCAGCAGGACTCGAACCTGGGAGTCTTGTCATGCTTCGAAACAGTGCTAGAAAGGATAGCAGGTTATAGTTCTCGTGTTGGCCATGAAGACTAAGGGCTTTCCAGACATTTCCTCAGTATCACTAGGAGAATACCTGTATGGTACCTTGACTAAGACTCTGATCGGAATCCTATTTATTCTGAAAGGGTGCTCGCGGTAGTTTTTCAAAGTTTTTAGAGACCGCTTTACCTACACGGCCCAGAAATATAAATTAGGTTTAAATAAAAATTACAGAAGTGGAAACCACAAATAATTTCCAGAGAGTGGGGCGGGGGAGGAGAGACAGACACACAGTCAGCGGGTATCTGCATTTCCTCTTCGTGCATTTCCTTTTCATCATTTTAGAAACGAAACATAATTATTATTATTCCAACTGGAAAATAGTGTTATAATTTACTAATGTTGAGAACTAAACACATGCCTGCTTCACTTATCACCACTGGCCCGGTGATCACGATCACTGACTTTCAATAAGCATTAGGTTCGAGTCTCGCACATGCCGATCATCTGACAGATTTTGCAGAGTTTTCCTCTGTCCCGGAAGTAAAATACCACGATAGTACCTTAAATGTCTACACTGGCTGCAACCTTGGCCACCCCTATTTCGACAGAAGTAAATGAAAGAACTCAGGACGCATGCCCAACTAATTAACCATCAATTTTAGACACTATAAAACTCTCATATAAAAGAATTTAGAATCAAAAACTTGTGTTTCCAAGCGCAGCGAAAAAATAGGGAAAAGCTCAAGTTTCAGAACGGACGCAAAACTAAACCTAGTTTTTCTTTGTAAAAGAAAAAGAACTTTTCGGAACATTGCTACAAAAATAAGAACTACATTTTATTATATGTTAATACTTCCCTGCCTCATAATTAATTAAACACTTTTCAACTGTGACATAATTCTCCATGCCACTTAGGCATTTCTTGTTATTTTTATTGCAATCCTAAAAGTCTATTTTTAATTCCCTTTAGTAATCATGAAGAAGGAAATGAATGGTGCAACTCAAACGTTCACACTTTTATTTAAAATTTGTTTCTTTTTTTATTCCTTACAGACTCTTTTCTTTGACTTTAGAAAAATATTAAAATATTACATGTGGGTTGTTTCGGCCAGTATATTTACACGTTGAAACGGCAAAGTTGTTATACTTACTCATTGTTTAAAAATAACGGGATTACAAAGAAAATAACAGTTATTTAATGAAGTTTCTAAAATTGACGATGTTTATCTTACCTTCCTGAATACTTTAATAAAACACACAGTTTATAGAAAAATATTTATTTATTATAGAAAAATGATTTTCTATAAACAGTGTGTGCTCTAATAAAGTATTCAGGAACACAGTTATTATTGTTTCCTTTCAAAACTATTTTAAGTAGCATGGAACACAATAACTAAAATAGTTAAATTCCATTAGGGTATGATAAAAACACGGGGGCTAGCAGATCCTGGCACACAACTCAATGTCAGGGTCCGTGCAGTGACGTCACGGCACAGCTCCACATAGATGGCGCCATCTGCTACACATCCACGAATGACATACCTAATAAAAGTCAATCGACCTTGCATCATTACTTTGTTTACCATACCAGCGTTGCCAACAATAGAAAAAATCATCAACTAGAATCTTGATCGTAACAACTTGAATTACGAACTAAATAACAGAATTTTTATGGTAAGTCTACATTAGGTCTTATTGATCAACATGTTTGTGTGCGCGAGGATTATCTAAAGACCGTCACAACCTTCAATTTTTCACTCCACTGATACTGATGTAGATTTTTGCTTAACAAGTAACGATGCGTATATATTCTCCTTGTGGCATTACTATAATAGTGACGGACCAATTTTAAAATCACGAAAACCGAACAAAAATCACTTAAAACACACACATTACGTGTTCATGGGAGGCGAGCGGTTTATGCAATTGTTTTCTTGTACTTTTCGTAGATTATCCTAAATTTGTGACCATACGAACGTGGAGGTTAGGTAAGGTTAGGTGCGGTCATGCATCTTTACAAAAAATATTTTTATGTTCACATTTATCATTAATAATTCCTTCTTTGCATTGTTCGTAAATTATCTTAAATTACTGATCATATGAACGTGGAGGTTAGGTAAGGTTAGGTGCGGTCATGTATCTTTGCAAAATATATTTTGACACATATTGGCACTTACCTTCAGCACACAGGCGTGTTAACTCTCCCAATTTCCATTAGAAAGTCATGTACAATTGTTTCAGGGCCTTTACCTTTTCTTACATAAATATTCCGCTACATAACCTTAAAAATGTACTTTTCCTCGACATTTCTATACCATTCAATAACACTAACGCAAGAAATGTCATAACCATAAAAAAGACGCGCCATTTCAACACTGCCTTACCGCCTTCCACATGACAACAAATGTAACTCTACGCAGAATAGTTCCATCCGCCACAATATGCAGTGCGTCCTAAAACATCTTAAAAACACACTACAACGATATTATTATTCATTTATAACGTTACCCACATTACTATTTTCCTCCCTATTACTCGCAAACACCACACAATTATCTCAATTCATCCTGTAAATTTCTAAAAGTTGGTCCGTCACTACTATAGTTAACCCCTCCTTGTCTTCAAACTTCCTAACAAGAATGAAATTGTTGATTTTGGTTCACTGCACAAAAATGTACATTTTTTGCGTGACGTTTATAAATTGTCACGGTCTTTAGATAATCCTCGCGCGCACAAACATGTTGATCAACAAGGCCTATTTCTTGTACCTATTTCATTTGTAGGTTGTGGTATTGTTTGCAAATTATTTCCTAAATACACATTTTCCTTTAATCTTTTGAGAAACTTTCTAAAAGTATGCTTGCTTGTGTATTTCATAGTTAGTTTTTGTTTTGCATTACAGACATTTATCAAAAAGTATAAAACCATTTTGCTCTTTGTACTCTTTGTTGCATGTAATTTTTTTCAGAACATTTTATTTTTGTTTGCTGCTTGTGAATTTTTATTTATGTTAAAACTTTTATTTTTCTGTTTGACAGAATTTTGTACTTGAAATTATATTTTTTTTGTTTTCTTCGTTGATTAAGAATTTTTCTAAAAAGTTTTATGACAGAATACTTTTGGGAAACTTTTCTGCATTGCATGTCTAATTTTTTTAAATGAATTTACATTGTCACAAAACTTTTAGAAAAAAAGATTTTGATGTTACATTGCATGTCTAAAACTGGTTTGTAGGTCATGAAAATGTTTTTCAGTTGCACTACATGTCAATCTTTTTTCTAAAAAGTTTTGTGACAATGTAAATTCATTTTAAAAAGTTTTTTTTCTCTCTCCCTCTGTGTGTGGCATGAAAAAGTTTTTGTGTTGCACTATATGTCAAAATTTGTTGTTACATTACATGATTCTTTACATGATGTTTTTGTTTCCGTATTAGTAATTGTTACTTTTGTTGTGGTATTTTTTGTTTTCATATTCTGCAATGTCAACTTAAAATGATACATTAGACAATAACGAAACAACTTATTCTTAATTGTTTACGAAAACTCAAGTGGTTTTTGTTATCAGTTACTTCCAGTTTACCTTTTGGTATAGTGAATCTAAGTTTCCCGTAACTGTTGTACGCAAAATCTAAAAATCAATACGAGAAATACGTTTGACTGATATCGAAAGGAGTGGTCGTTCTACCTGCAAACTTTAGTATAGCAACGTCCCATGAAGTGTTTCCTCAAATATTTTTTTTAATGAAACCATTGCATAGCTGTTCTGCACATGTTACGTCTTTTGCTATGACGTCACAGCTTTTTGAAGATGGTTGTGATATAACTATCATTAAATATATTTGCAAAGCTGCTTGTACTCATCTTTTGATGTACGACTATTTCGCTTTCACTGATGTGAAAAGTTTGTTGAAAATTAACGCGTTTTGTTTTTATATTTTGCATATTAGAGAAATGTAAAATTAAGTTTTACGCATTAAGAAATTTACAAATACATGTTTTAGTTTGTGATCGCACTTTTGTTTGACGATAAAAGTATTTGCTGAAGCATTGTTAAATTTTCAAGGTCAATGATCTGTAATTCCAAGAAATCAATCCAATACTTCGTTAGCATTAAGCATTAAAAGATCTTTTTCGTTTAAAAATCTTTTTCATACTGCAAATAAGAAGAGAAAAATCTAAATATGAGACACGACTCATAAGCTGTGATTCTTATTTTTATTCTAAGAAATACAGAGAAAATCAATTTTATAGACATTCGTATTATTAGATAACAAAATGTTATTCCAATGTAAAGAAAAATCCATTTTGCATTTTCTTTGCTGGAAATCTCAGAAATTACAAATTAAATATAAAATGCATTGTCTTTCCACAATTGATTGCTTGATTTTTTTCTTATGTAATGTTTTTCAAGTTTGATTTCAAACATCTTTAAAGATCATACGTTATTAAACAGTAATTACACAACCTTCCATCTGTTCTCCTAATTTCTATATAATCAAAAGCCAGTTTTCCTGTTGTTTCCGTCATGCTCCGTTTCATTTGTTTCAATGTATATGACTTCAAGTTATAACACGTTTTCAATAGGACACGTATTACAAGAAAACAGATAAGCAGCATGGGACAGACTATAATTATTTCACAGTTTTATCATTTCCATAGTGTAAGTAAACAAATACTTGGATTGAATGTTTGTGAATGAGTGGTACAATGTTCGAGTAGTATTCGGAAGGCCGTAAGTTTAATAGCAACGGCCAACAATCCTTACTGTTTTTCAAATACAAAAATAACACCATCAACACATACTCTGGTCATCAGCTTCCCCAAATCCTTTTCCCTTATCGTAGTGTCACCCTTTAATGTCTATAAAGTTAAGAAATAAAATTGTCCTTCCAATTATTATGTGATTTTGTATTAATACTACAACTTTCTTCACATTAAAACTAGTGCGGTTTATTCTGGGACATAGCAGGGACGTGTCTAAAGTTGCATATTTGTTACATTTAGTAAAAGTAATAATGATATTTTGTTTTACAGTGACAGTTGTACAAAATACTGGACAAACATCACATATTTCGATTTAATGTTTCCATCTACAAATACGAAAGATTTTTAAATTATATCCAATCATAATAACGACGATGCAAGATCTCTCTTTATTAAACGAGAAATTACCAGACGATATCAACATCATACACTTTGAGATGCTACAGCGTATGTCAATAATTTATTTGCATTTGCAATACAAATCTTATTGTTCAATGTGATCCTATGTCTTCTATTTCCATTAGTATTTTAGATTGCAATGGTGGTTTACTGAAATTTCCAATGAAAGTCTGGATGTATGCAAACTGTGAAGATGTCTGTAATATTATTAAAAAGGAATTTGTGTATCATAATTTTGCATTATTAAATAAAATGGTGATGTTACTTTTAAAGTTCGCCTTACTTGGACGTATACTAGACTTTAATTTTAAAACACAATAATCTATTCTCTAACAAAATAAAAGTTTGTTCTCTGGTCTTCAACTAAAATGCAGACTAAAATGCTTAAATAATCAACAACCAACTTTCATGAAGTTTTTACATATATAAAAGAGTACTGTATGCTTTCTTGTCTGTTATTCAATTATTTTTATGTATTAAATGGAATAATCTAAACACTAAAAACGAGTTACAATAATTATTTAATAATTGTACGCAAAAGTTTTATTTCTTTAACATTAAATCTATCAAATGCAAATTTTATACTTTCCATGATTTTGTGTGTTATACCTGTGTACTTTGAAATAAATTGTAATTGTTTTATTTATCTCTGTACCATCTGGTATTCATTAAAAGACATCGACAAATAGGCGTACAGCATTATGAGTAGTATAAAAAGATTGTCAGTTCGATTCTAGCAGATAACTATTCTTATATAATAGTTATAAATACGTGAAAATATTCGTATGAAGTTCAACTCAGTTGCAAGTAAAAGAATAATGTGTTTTAAATAAATACCAACACCATCCATTGGATCATAAAATGTGAAACAAACAAAATTTAATATGCCAGCCTGAGCTTAAAGGCTACAAATAATATTCAAAATTAAAACACAGTATTATAAATACTAGTAATATAATACTAGTACTATAAATAAATACAGTATTATAAATGCACAGTATGTCCTCATCATAATTCTGAAAGCACATAAAAATAAAACATAAGTATTTCAGCTTACTATTTATTTAAAAAAAAACATCACCACACTGTACATTACTTTGGTTTTGTTCACTAAAAAAATATATTTTGCAGTTCACTTATAATGTCTTTTCAAGTTCAAGTAATGTTTTCTCTACAAAAGCAACAGTTTTCTACCACGTTTAATTTTCTTTTCAGTCTCAGTTTGCGTTAAGTTTGATTTTGTTTCTACAGTACTAATCAATACATTGCCACTGCACAAAAGTACACAGTTCACATAATAATGTTATACAGTTTCATTCACTGTTTTATTTTTGCTTGCAGGATTTCACGCATATTGTCCAAATAAAAGTTTAACTGTTTCGCCAAACACCGATGAAAGGCAATAGAGTTAATTCTGGCATAACAATGCAACTTATTACACAGTTCATAAAGCGCGTGAACAGAATCTGGATTCGTCAGTATGTACAGCACATATTCGTTATTCTCAAATTTTCCACAAGTACACACATCTTTTTCTTTCTCAAATATGTAGTAACACCAGATACACTTAAGATTGTTTTCAATGTCAAAGTCCTTTAGCTTTTTCCAAACATTCAAAATCTATAAAGTCGGACCTACACCAATATGGTTGTTCTTTCGAAATCACTTTAGCGTAACGTGATCCCTTCATGGTTTTTCATGTATTTACTGCAAGTATTTCTTATAAATTAACTGTCACTAACGTCTTCACACAATGCTCAAGCCTCAATTACACCACACTCTTCAGAGCAATAACTTTTCGCATAGAAGTTACATAAAATATCCAACCATTGCCAGGGTTTAATCGTTGAGAAAAGGAAAAACGAAACTATTGGCGTTTAGGTCATTATAACGCAACTTGGGTTAACCCATCGTATTTCATATTTATGTAAAACCATAGGTAACACAAATACTGTTCACGTTATCGACGCCCTCTTCTTTCAAAACCAAATATCGAATACCTACAAGGTACATAAGTTCTATCTATATTTCTATGTACATACGTATAGTCTCTTGCCATAGTCTGTGTGCATGTTATTATGCAAACCACTAATGCATGTTTCTATCCACCCTATTAATCGTCTTAAATCTACCTTCCATGTTTCTTCACACTAAAGTGATTCCTTATGTTCAGCAAAAATATCTTTAACAAGTAATACTTTCTGAACTTCAGTCGGTTTACGTTGCAGTACATTTCTTAGTCCCACTTCAAATATACTAATTGTATAGTCTTTGCATTATTATATTTCACTTCATACGCATCATATAAAGCCTTAAAATTAATAGGCTCAAATACACTACACCACATTCGATCATTAAGCACATTTTCACGTTCAATTTCATTCCAGCCAAATCCCATACAGGCATGAGCCATTTGATTACCTTCTTGTTGTACACATCCACCACAAATTAGCAGAAATCGAACATAATTTGCAGTTTCCATGGCTCCAAATATACAACTTTCCTCAATTATGTTTCGTTCACATGCACAAATTGCTTTTCTTCCACTTTTCTCTTTCCTATCACATGCACTATCCATTTCATCACATTCACTTTCTTGTTCTGCTAATTTACTAAGGATATTTACTACCCACAGTCGCAATTAAGTTGTGCGTTCGAGTGCTATGAACTGTGATGTGTATAAAGACATTTTCGTTTTACATTGCACCTCGTTAAGAACATGGTCAATAAATTGCTTGTCTCTTTATGCCTTTATTAGGTCCAAAGGTTCTACATTAAAGTAGTTCACCAGTTATCATAGTCATATTAAAAGTATGGAAAGTTAAATTTCTAGCAAAGATATTTAAAGAAAACATTTTTGGTTTGCTTTTATCTTTATTAATTTTGCTTTCACATTTCCAGGCAATGGAGGCGTATTCTAGTTTAGGTTTGAACTTTGAACAATAAAATATACGTGATTTTTTTTATTTCTCGCCATTGATTAAATATGTACTCAATGAGCTAGATTCGTTGGTAATTTTTATATGCTCGTTAAATTCAATTTATTGACATAAATGGCACCTAAGTCATTTATATTATTTACTTTCTGAATGTGATCATTACCAATATTGTACCGACTAACATAGTATTGTGTCTCTTTTTGTAAATTTGATGTGCTTCGTTTTACCTATATTAATATTCATTGCTATCACAACATTTTATGACATTGTTTATATAATTCTGTACGGCTGCCTGTTGCCCAATATTATTTACTTCTCCAAGCAATTTTGAATCGTCAGCATAGAGTATTGCAGTAGTGTTTTTTAAACTATCACCTATGTAATTAATGAATATGTTAAACATCAGCGGTTCCTGCGGTATACAGGTAAGGACAGCATTAGATGTAGACATGGTTTCTAATTTTTACCCTGTAGATTCAAGATAACTGCTTAAAGCAAATGAGATATGATGGCGAGAGACCGATCATTTCTTGTTTATCCAATAACATCCTCTGGTTTATCGAATCAAATGCTTTAGAAAGGTCAAAATAAATAATAAGTAATAGTAAATAATAATATGATCGAATGATAGAGTTTCATCATTTGCTTTTAATTTCCACGGATAGGCCATATTTATCATTTACACAGAGAAACATTTACATTTGATTATATTATATGCAAAATATAGTACAGTACGTATGTAGTGCAATATGTCTAACACTCAAAAACGTGAAATTGAATGTCCTAAAATACAAGAATATGAATAATTAATTGAAGACGCATACATTGTTACGAAACATGTAATTCTCATTGTTCAACTATTTTCAATTTGAAATTATTTAGCGCCATGAAAACTAGAATAATGATGTAATTTCCTTATAACGTTAATAAATTACTTAAGGGTGCGAAGTGCGTTCTTTTCATTTTTAAATCAGAAATTTGTAAAACAGCTGTGGTGTACAAACTGCAAACATATCGCACTTGCTTGTTTACGTCACAAAGTACATTGGTTACACAAGGGTCAAATGAGCAGTAATGAAATTGCTTCGAGACAGGAAACAATAAATTGTTTGTGTCAAGTGACTAACTCAGGGGAATGATTTTTAAGACCTTCAGGTTATTTCATAACACGATGGGGGTAAGAATTCCTAACATTCAAGATTATTCGTAATGGTGGATTATTTGTTAGCGATTACATTGAATGTAATTGAATAGACGAAACGCGATTCATCGTGTAAAAGTTTGAAGAAAATGTCACGCAAATATAGTGAATGAGCCTAAAAGCTATGAGATAAGAAATCATCAAGAAACTCACTTTTATTACAATTTTGCTTACATACTAGTTTCAAATTAGTTGGTGTAGATATTGTAAAATTATGATTACACATAATGAATAATGCGACTTGAAGGTCGCTTGGTTCTAATCCCGCCAGGGGAATGACTGTTTCTGAATTTTAACTAATAGTCCCTGCACAACTTATTCGTGACGGGCCGAAGTAAAAAATTCCTAGACTGGGCCACACAAAATAAAGTTTTACATCGTGGGGGATCAAAGCATTTGTACGTTTCGATTGTCTAGTCTTAATGTGCTAGTATCTACGTATTCGATTAGCACTTAGAACACGACTGGAAAACGGAGTTCTTTGTATGCAAGTTGAAGGTTCAGGGGTTGAATTTTGGACTAGGCATTTCTGACGAAAAATGTATTTCCCTTCTCTCAGCAAAAACAGACCCCCAGCAGCACATGCACGTTGGCCGCTCATGGAACCCATATCGCCCCACATCGTTACTGCGGGCAAGAGAGCGGCCCGCTTGAGCCCACGTCGATCGATGTGGGATTGACATCGATATAACTAATTTACCTATTTTCTAAAACTATAGTAAGTAATATGCAAAGAATAAATCGATTTTTTACAAAACATTTTGTTCATAATGAATAAATTAAAATTAAAAAATAGAGCACTTGTCATGGAGCCATATCGAAGCATGTCCCTAACCGATATCTATATTGATCAATGTCGATCCATATGGGTAAACCGATGTTTATTCAAGCGACGCTGTGGTGATAAAATATAAAACTTCATGTTGTAGTCAACACGCGTTTGTAAAAGAGAAATGGAGGTATCGAAGCAGCTTGTTCGCGTGTTTGTTGTATGACTTCAAAGCGGGCCTGTCAGTTGCCGCATATGTCAGGCATTTGGTGAGAATGCCGTGAACGAACACACCGCCAGGCATTGGTTCCAGAAATTCCGTTCGGGAGATGCGAGCCTTGATAATGAATCTCGCAGTGGACGACTCCTTGAAAGCAGCCATCGAGGAGGATAGTGGTCTAACGTGTGGTGAACTTGCAGAAAGATTCCATGTTTCCGCTGAAACAGTCAGACTGCACTTGCATGGGATAGGGAAGTCATACAGGTTAAGCAAGTGGGTACCCCACACATTGTCGGCAGCCAACAAGGAACAACGAATGACACCCTGTTTGTCCTTGCTCACTCGGCACCTGAACACACCCATATTTGATCGCTTGCTCATTGGTGACGAAAAGCGGGTCCCCTATGACACTCCCAAGCGTACCAAGCATTGGTTATCGCCACGTGACCCTGTTCCTCACAGCTCAAGACCATCTCCGCACCCACGAAAGGTTGTACTCTCTGTATGGTGGATTTGTCGCCAAGTGGTGCATTATGAGCTCCTTCCACATGGTGAGACCATAACTGTTGACCTCTATTCACAGCAGTTGCAAAGGGAGCACCGTGCATTGCGGCAGAAGGAGCTGGCATTGGTAAATCTCAAGGGTGATGTTCCTCAATGACACTGTCAAGCCACATGTGGCAAAGAGGACCCGGAAGACCCTTCAGCAACTTGGCTGGGAGACACTGTGACATGCACCATATTCACCGGATCTTGCGCCAACATATTACCACCTGTTTTATTCCCTCGACAACCACCTCCGTGGGAGATCCTTCGCCAATGAGGGAGATCTGCGGAATGCGCTCACGGACTTCTTTGCCTCGAAGGCCGCCTACTTTTATCACCAGGATATTGTGCAGCTCCAAGAACGTTGGCAAAAGGTGTTGGATTCTGATGCAGCTTACTTCGAAACCTAAAGGTATGTACCGTCCACTGTATTGCTCTTTGTTTATCACTGCTCTGGAGCGGCAAAAACTCTTTTGGTTACCTTGTATGTTGTTGAGATAAATATGGCGACCTAATTTCCTTTGTCAATACCCCAACGATACTTGTGCAGGAAATTATTCTTTGAATATGGTTCATTCAACAACTTATTGTTAATTAATGCCTGAAAGAGAATATTGTTATTAATATGATTAAAACATTGTTAACAACATCCAATTAACAATATTTAACAGCTTTTAACTATATTAAACATCACATGCCTTAAATGTGACCATATACTTCTTTGAAACAACAATTCAAGTAAAAACAATTGTCTCTGTTACCCCAGCACATTTCAGTGTAAAAGCATGGTTCAGGAATGAGAAACAGGATTTAAGGGAAACGGATGGGTCACACCAAGCCAGTGACATATGTTTCAAGATATTCGTATATTTTGGCAACTGTACCTAGAATTACTTTCCGGATGCTTGAGCTATTGAATTACCCCTTTGAAGTATGAAGTGCACGTGAGCCCAACGCGATGCCACCAAATCATTTTCCCTTTCAGTGAGAGTGTGATCGCATCGCAAGTTCTCTCCAAACGAAGATGAGGCATTCGCAGGTAAACTTAACCTGGATACAAACGTAATTTTACAGAGCACAGAGATGACAAAATCGTCTGAAAACGGTCCACTGTTCCTGTTACCAAGCCCGTTCAGTAAATGATGCACGCAACAACTCTGTGGGGTTATCAATAAGATGCATAGAACGCAAATTGGGATACAATCCCATCTCGTGAAATCATCTCTGGCTCCTTAAAGCTTACGAGCAATGGCGTTCTCTGTACGTTGCTTGTGTCATTTGATGGCGAATTATAGGTGTTCTTCGAGAATTCGAACGCCCAATGTTGAAACATTGGCTGACACTTCGAACTTGGAGAAAACCTGTCCACAGCCTGGAAATAAAACTGCAAGGATATTGATTTTCTGAAACAATGCCATCAGCGTTTGTACAGCCTCGAGTCGCCCTATCACGAACAAAATAAACATTATTGCGCTTAAGTTTAGTTGCATAGTAGAACAAATACTGTCGTGTGGGAAACATAAAAATGCTCCGTTCAAGAATTAACATAGGGATGCCTCTCTGTGATACTTGTGTGTACTGTTATGCAAAAGATGACAAGGAAAATCTGGAACAAAAATTAAGAATAGTCAGACAAGCTTTTATTATATATTTAGAATTCTTAAATTTTAAACGTCAGTTTAAGTGGCTATTCATGAGATATGATAAGAGAAAAAGCAATGGCAGAATTTGTATTACTACTAATAAAATCAAAATGTCCAACAGCAATTACAACTGTGCTCTTCTCAATTGATCATTAAAATATTCTCTTCTGATTGCTTTGCTATCGGATTGATTTCGTTTCGAACAACGATGAAAACCTTACCTTCCTAAAATGCATCCAGTCTTCTCTGCCCTCTAAGACTAATTGGATATTACAGGCCGCCCTTATCTCCAACAGACGGTTATTTATATATAATATATATACGTATATATACAATATATAATTGTAAATAATTTTCATAGAATTGACTGGATGACTAAGTATGTGTAATATTTCGTCTGTTATTCCTGAAGAGAAATAGATAAATTTTCCGTCAATATTGTCTCCTCCAATGAATCTCTGGATCTTGAATTTGCGAGATCAGGCAGATGAAACATTTTTAAAATATGCCAGTAAACTGTACAAATTTGTAGACAATCAAGTGAAAGAAAAGAACCTTTATAATGATTGTAGGTTTCAATTTGATTTATAACAGTTTTTTCAATTTTCTATACTTGATATTCTGTATTTGCTTGATTTTATCCTATGTTCGAAGTTTCTTTTTACATAGCGAATTGCGGCCCTGCACCAGGAATAATGGCAGTACAATTAAAAAAAACTGTACTATACTTAACCCAATATTCCAGACGTATTATTTTAGAACTTCTGATGCATCATTTGGAATTATTTAAAATGGGCCACCTTCTTGTTTCTGAGTGAGATACTGACGCCGATAATGAATGGCTATTTTTTGTTGGGAAGCCGTTACATTTATGATTATTTAGACTCGCCTTTACTTCACAGAATATTAATGAAATTCTTTAATTCTTTGTAAAATCCATAGATAAAAGCAGGCATTGCGTTTTATCGTATACGCATTTCCTGATAGAACAGAATTTTAATTTTATTTTTGATAAAACATATTCGACATATCTGGTTGGGTGTCGGTTGAGATAGTAGGAATTTAATACACAACTACAAAGCAAATTTTGGCATGAATCGGCGCCTTGCAGCTACAAAACGAGGCGTCATTACGAATATATTAGTGCCTTTTGCTTGCTTTTCCTTTGGCTACTTACTGGGTCATCTTCGAATGCGTCACTTTCTGTACATCCTTCATACGCAGCATCACTTAGAATTAACTTTTTATATCCTCTATACAAATCCGAGCGGTTACACAGAGATCCAGCTAAACTCGCGCTTTGGAACTCAAAATCAATCAAATAAATAACATTAGCAATGAAATGGATGGAAAATATGTTTTGAGCGAGGAACTGTTGTCAGGTCATAGTTTCTATTAAAGAAACAACAGGTTTTTTTTTCTATTATAGAAAACTCAATATCGTGTGCATATGTGCGTCACCGGTTCTGCTTCTGTGGTTTTTGGACCAGATACATCAAATTTGGGGATATAATTCCTTAAGACCGCGAGAAGTTTATGAGTATGTTTCATGTCCGGCCACGGTTCCGTTGGACCCTTTTTTTTAACATGGGACCGGATATAAAAATTGAGATTTTGATCGTTATTCACTGTAAAAAGTGGAAACACGAAATGGATGAAAGTTACTCCGCCTTTTGGAGAAATAAAAGTCGAAAACTAGCGTCTTGTTTCATTTACTCTTAAACGTGGATATAGTGTAAGTCTTTTAGTGGAAAGATTGGTAAAATTAACTCCATTTTAAAGTTAAACATTTTCTTTTTAATAGCTTAACGTTAACTGAAAATGGGTTGAAACTGGCCAAACTGAACTGTCCGTGAATGTTCAACTTAGTTTACGCTTAAAACTCTGCCATTTTCTAATCGAAGTGTAAGCTAAACTGGCAATTTTGAGGTTACGTTCTTTTGTGGATGAAGTTTAAACTTTGGCTGGATATTCTACGATCCAATAACAGGAGTAACGTTACTTGCTTATCACTGAACGCCCCGCCATATTCAGTATATTGCCTTTACACTGTGAACAGTAAACAGTTCACTGGTGAACCGAGAACGACAAGGATTGCATTGGCGGAAAGAGAAATTAAGTTAGGTATAAATGTTTACACTATAGCAAACGTATCTCTCCTTTTTTCACGAGACATTCCTCGTAGTAAAATAAAAAAAAACGTGTTAATGATTAACCTCCTTCGCAGTAAAACCTATAGATAGTACTCGGAAAGCCGGAAACACCAACTGCCTTCGTAGCTAGGTCGTCTTTCTCGGGCGCTCCCTAGCAGCTGCTGTGAGGCGACGTGTTGGTTCGTGTTTGACGGTTTTGCTTCCTTTTTTCGTTTCTCTGCTTTGGTTTTGCGCCATAAACTGGTTAGCAGGAACAGTCTGTTATTTTTTGTGTGTTTGCTTATGAATCCAGGCGCCTGGAAGTCTAATGGTGGAGAAGTGATCGTTTCTTTTTTGTGAAATTGTAGTACCTATGAGTGGCAAGCAAGCAGAAACTCAGCCATTGCGTCAGTGTGTGGGTACGTTGGAACAGTGCAATGTTTAATGGGCCAAGAAACGACATGTGTTTTGTGAAAGAATTACTGAATTAGGAGTTACATTGTGTATGATTGGCAACGTAAAACAATTTTTCAGTGATATTCGGGAGTGGTGTTGTGCGCTACTATGATGTCTGTTGGGCTAGTGTTTTAATTGGAGTATAGCCACTATGAAAATCGAACGACAAAACACTCTCCGTGTTCATTTCCAAAATGTTAAAAGACTACCGTCCAGTTTGACGGCCCATGCTTTCATTCAGGAAACTTTTGGGCTAAAAGTACAGGAAATTTTATCTATTGAAATGGATTTCCTTTCTCGTTTGCTCTTTTTAAAACTTATTTCTCCTGAACTATGTAACGCACTATTACTCAAGTGTGGAGGTGCGGTGACTTATCGGGATGAGACTGGGAACTATCGTTTGTCAGTGGATCTTGCGGTAAAAACCTATTACATTAGTCCAAATATCACCGGTACCACTGGAATTAACGGACGACATACTTCGCACTGAATTAAGGTAATATGGTCAAATTCAGGAGATTGAGGAGGAACGTTTTACAGAAGACCATACATATGCGAATATTCGCACGGACAAGAAGCTAGTTAAAATATTTCTCAACAAAGACATTCCAAACTATTGTTTAAAACCGGGGTATCTAGTGGCCAATTGCGAAGCCAGAAAACAATATACGGGTAACCGGGGCCCTTGCAGTGGCCGGGAGAATACCACGCGGGAGATTCACCGGCAAGAAACTGCGGCCCAAGTGACTGGTGTGGCAAGACCGGACTTTTACAAACAGTTTCCGAGTGTTCTGGAAAGCACGCGCCCACGACCGGTTAGTGACACTGCGTCTGACGGGTCAGAGCCTGTAGTACCTGGCCAACCTTCTGTCGGGCCCAGTCTCACCACTGTGGTCCGACCTCAGGTCTTCTGGACGCTTAAATTTTCATACGTCTTTAACGGGAATTAAAGATAGATTGAACACGGCAGTGGCGAGGTTAGACAGTGGAACGCCAGGGGAGATGGGGACGAGGGGCACTGACTTTCATTTAGCAACTCAGCTCGTTTATTTCGTTACTAGTGCCCCAGACTTCTTCTAGAACCGTCGAAATGTCACCACCCAAAGACGCCACGTATGATACGGACAGTGATCAGTGTAATGCGGTGGATAGGGACAGAATACCTATGTCCCAGCATGCAGAAGACCAACCGGAGATTGGAAGCAGTGTACGCCCGGAAGAGAGGCATCTCGATGGCCCAGAGGACTGGCAGGATGCGGCGGACCATATGGACTTAGAGAACCCCGCGACTACCGGGACCCTGACGACCGCCACTGGTAAGCCACCGGCTGCTGAGACTATCAAGGTAAGTGACCTAGAAGCGGCTTTGGAGAACAATCGCGAGGCAGCCACTGGGGGCAGGGAGGTGGACCAAAACACTAGTGTGGACAGTGTGACGGAAGTGGATAGTGGTCACGCGCCCTTAGCTGGCCGGCAGGGAAACCTGCTAGGGAAGCCGGAGGGAGCAGACATCGGGGAGTGTGACGAAACTGTGTCCAAGTTAAGGTCCGGGGCACAAGGAACAACCACGTCTGCCGGGAGCACTGGTTTAAAAATAAAACTAAGCTTCCCAAAGATAACTTGAGTGAGGATAAAACGCTCAAATTATCGGAAAAAAGAAACATGCCGGCGCAGTCGGATATAAAAAGATGTTATGTATTTTTCTGGGTTAGTTTGGGGACAGTCGTAATTTTAAGGCAAAACAGTACTTTATTGTGTGGGTTTTTTTATTATTATTTTTTCTGTAGGGTGTTCAGGGTGTATCCCTTTAGTTTTTCTTATGTGTCACCGTTTTCGAAGCCAGGGTATATGCAAGTATGTTCGCACGCGTTTGTTTCTTAGGTGTTATTTTTAGTTTGACGGTCCCTTCTTCTGGGCTTATTGCACAACGTAGTATAATCAGTATGATGCGACCACATTCATGGAGACAGTAAATATTCATGTTCTATCTTCAAATAAAACTCTTTTGCGGGCTATGAATGATTTTGTTTATAAATATATCCATCTTTTATTTATACAGGAGAATACGCTGTTAGATCCGGTTTATTTTCCGCAGTATAATGTGATCCAGTCGAGTTCTGAAAATGCCAGCGGCACGGCAATTCTCGCCCGGATAGATATTCCACTTGACAAATGTGTGGACCTATCTCTCCACGCATAACTCGGGGCCATTGGAATTACAATTTTCTGTCGGTATACGGTCAAACGACAGGGGCTCCGGTTGAGGAGCGTAATAGGTTTTTTGCAGAAGATGTGGCGGAAACGTTACAGTATAGTCAGCGCAATCTAATTGTGGCAGGAGATTTCAATAGTATCTTAAACAAAACATAATCTGAACCTCATAATTGGTGTCGCAGAGTTTCAAATAGTTAGTATCTACGTTTGACTTAGTAGATACTTGGTCCATTAAAAATAAGCACCAGCCACGGTGGACTTTTATCACGTCTCACTCCCGAAGCCATATCGATCGTTTTCTATTAAGTAAGGAGCTGGTAGAGAAAGTTAGCACAGTAGAGTTAGTAGGAACCTGTTTTACTGATTATTCTGCAGTGATCTTGCATTTGAATTTAGAACCATTGCAGACCCTCAGAAGGTCTAACATGTGGCATATTAACACACAGATTTTTGACCTGGAAGAGTTTAAAGCAAAATTTAGTCAATTCTGGTTCGATCTGGGACAGAATCGTAAACCGAACCAGTCGCTTACGGACTGGTAGCATAAATATGCTAAGTATAAGATTAAAACCTGTAAATTTTCCCAACTGGAACGTGCACGTTACGCGAAAGAACAAAAGGCCTGTTCTAACCTTTTACAGGAATACCAGAACAGATATGTACAGGGTGACCATACGGTTTCCCCTCAGATTAAAAAAATTGAAGGCGATCATTCTAGAGCTGACACATCATAAAACCCAGGGGGTGTTGATCCGCTCTAAAAGCGTCTGGTGGACGCTCAGGAACAGATTTCCTTGGACTTGATCAAACGTGAAAAGTTCCGCGGGAAACAGAATCATAGTGTACATTTACAAGATGATAATGGTAAAATTCATAGTTATGCTGAGGTCCGCACTTATTTGTACCAATATTACCGGGACTATTTTCAATTCCCTGAAGATACTGACCACACGTACATGTTATTGGATTATAAGGTGCCGAAGTAACCGGCACACGTCCTAGAGAGGCTAGAGGTGCCGTTTACCCCTCACGAAGTCAGTACAGCATTGAAGCAAAGTAAGAACAGGAAAAGTCCGGGGGTAGATGCCATCCCTTATGAACTGTATAAACATTTTTCTGATATTTATGTAACCTATTTGACTCAGGTTTTTAATGAAATTCGTCAGGTGGGATATATTCCCATTGATATGTTGACCGGGTTAGTTATCCCTACACCAAAGCTGGGGAAGAAACAGTACATCCAAAACCTACGTCCTATCCAGTTACTTAACACAGATATGAAATTATTCAGTAAATGCCTCAAGAACAGGTTACAATCGATCAGTCCTTATTTTTTACACCCGCAACAGTATGGTATCGGACCGGCCCCCTCCTTTTTTAGCCTTGACGAATATACGTGACTATATTCAGAGTTTTGCTAACTATCCTCCGACCAGATATGCGATTGTAAGCGTCGATTTTGCGGAAACTTTTAATAAGATCAAGTTTGGCTACTTCGAGAAATTATTCGCCTTTCATAAGTTACCACCGTATATGACTAGGATACTGAGTGCGTATTATCGTTGCAGGAAAATGGCGATTAAAATTCATCAACAATGTACGCCAAATTTTATTAAAGTGGGTCCTTACCTCAGGGTGACGCACTCAATCCCCTGATGTATTCCCTGGCGGTTGCCCCTTTGCTTCACCGGCTCGAGCTGTGTATGACTGTCAATCCGCAGCGCTCTCTCACTTTAACGGTCCAGTCCTATGTGGATGATTTGGCCCTGTTCACCGCGTCCCCGGCTGAACTGCCAAGAATTCAACGCGAAATAGATTTGTACGAGCAGGCGTCCGGGACACATGTGAATGTTGAGAAAACTAAAATCTTAAGTTTAACTCCACAAGGAGATACTGAATATGCAGCCTATTATAGGACGGAAGCAGGTCTGAAAATTCTTGGTATTGAGTGGCATAGGAATTTTGACACTATGCTTAATGACACGTATCAAACGGTGTATCAAAAGATCTGTTATCTACTAAGCCACAATAAAACCAGACGTTTTATTAGCTAGGCGGGATTTTATACACTCTTTTGTTCTTTCGTGTATATGGTACAGGGCCCAGATTTTTATACCACCGGATTGTTTTTTTTAAGTACAAACGCAGATCACTTTTTTTCTCTGGCACCGACAAGTGTTCAAGGTAGCGTATACGACACTTGTTTTACCTATGAAGGACGGGGAATCAACTTCCTGGATCTCAAAATGAAAGCCCAAAGCCTGCCATTTCAAAGGACGATTCGAATTTTAATCGAGTTTGAATTTTCGCTTCCGGCCCGGTATCTCGAACATCTTATTCAGGAATGTGATTTCCCCACTCCTTTGGTGGCACCAATAAATCTTGCATCGGCAGTGAGGAGAAATGTTATGTAACTCTACTATTATTGAGATTGTATATTTTATATTACGGCAGGTAGATATAGATGAGTGGTCTGTTAAACAAATGTATGTGTTTTTGCAACAACGTAAGAGTCATGGCACAACTACACCGAAAAGAATACTGAACTTTCCACAGGTAGACTGGCCACGCATTTGGAGTAATATCCATCTGGGAATACTTACTAAACACCAACGTGCTCTTTGGTATGCCCTAGTTCACGATATTGTTTTAACATGAGAGAAACGGTATAACGTTGGTATGCAGCAAACCAATGTATGTAATGTCTGTAACCAACTGGATACTTTAGAACATCAATTACAATACTGTACGCATACGAGGGATGTATGTACAATATATGCCACGTTAATTGCTAGAATGTGCAGGACACCCACTAACATGGTAACAGCGGAAGCTTTTGTTTTATTTCTTGATTTTAATTTCTTTCCTCGTACTAAACAATGCTGTCATTTGGTTAACTGGGCAAACTATAGCTTTTCTCTGCCCGGAGGATGAACATAAACGTCCGGAGTTCGGTCACATTTTTAATGCACCAATACCGGATACTCGAAAGTAATTACAGGAAAACTAGGTTTGCTAACTTTCTCAGGGTCCTAGAAGACCTATGTCCTAATTAGGTGTAAGGCATTCTCGACATGTTGTAGCCGGAGGTCATCTATTTTTATATGGAGGAAGGGGTCATATTTTTTACCTTATGTTTTTTATTAACTTTATGTGGCCTGTTTTATTCTTTATTCTGTTATAGTTTCGAGGCCTACTGACTTTCATTGTAATTTCTATTTCTGTGTGTTTACTCGTCATGCTATGCTCTCGGGGCAGTGTGTTGCCCAGTGGATGCCGTCATGTCCATTATAAAATGTAACTGTTGTTGACCTTTCAGAAATAAAATGATAAGTAAAAAAGTAGCTGTGCTTGTGTGACCAGTGTGCTTGTGAACCCTGGATTGAAACCCGACCACTTCAACTTATTTTTTTTTAAATTTTAAAGGAAATTATTTTCATTGTTTTTATTCTTATCCTTTTATTCTTTTCTACTTTAAAACATGCTCTGCTTGAATGAAATACATTGGAACAGTCATATATATATATATACGCATTTTGAAATTTTACAGACAGTAAAACGTTCAACGGAAAACTTGCTGAATGTAGGTTAATCTAAAAAGTGGAGGAAGCTCAGCTGCCTCCATTTTTTGGATGAACGTTGTTTCTTCTATTTTTACAGTGTTTTGGAAATGTGTTGTAAACGTTGTCCGGAGCCCCAGTTGGGTACCAGGACACCATTAATCTTAACAGAGTCCCAATGTAAAACTTGAAATATTTGCATTGCTCTTTCTCGAACTGTATTCTATACTTTGAGACAAGGGAAAATGTTAACGGGCAAAAGTGGCCTGGGGCGGCATTGGATTCCAGGGTTCATAATGGGGCCCAAGGTACGATACAATTGAACTTGGGACCCATTTTATAAATGGGATATTTAAACAGTTCTTTTCCTTAACTGTCTGGGATCGTGACAACGAAATGTCCAACTTTGTTTCTGAATATATTTGAAAAGCCTAGCTCAATCGCGAACACGATGATAGTTATAACCTAAAACTTTTGAAATGTTGAAATGAATGCACAGTCATAGCAGCATAGCTACTATCAGGGCTAGTGCATAAAAAATTAACGGAACTTCACTAAAATACATGCTGGACGATCCAATACGTGAAAGGAATATGTGAACTGGCACGTTCTAATATATTGTTTCTATTATTAGATTAAGTTCTTTGCGTTGTGTTATTTTCCTGTTGTTACCTTAAAGCTTACCGAACCCTCAAATTATACACGCTGCATTGACTTGCCTGCACTGCATTACTGCTTTATCAACTTGCAAATAAAGCTGCGATGCCCCATCTTCACGACTGGTCTGCAAACTGTGTTCATGCGAGCATGCTTTAACAGTGGCACATATATTCATTAATGTGCTTCCTAAGTCTAAATTAGCAAAATTTAGCGGAACTTTTCCCCTGTGCTCGTTTAACAGTACTTCAAAGTATGCTTTGGTCTAAAAAATCATCGTGGGAAATGGTGGCGAAAGCTTTGTAACTCACGATCAGTTTTAAATGTACACGGCTTAAATACAAATTGTTAATCATATTATAAAATACCTGTATGCTGTTTTTCTTTGCATTAGTTTATGTTACGTTTTTTTAAAATTAAAAATAACCTTTAGAAAAGCTTTTTAAAATATGTGGAAAATTCAACATTGAAATTCCATTTTGGGAACACCTTACTTTGCGGCGGGCAAAGTAGAACAGATGAAAAAGTATAAAGTAAGTAACTTGTTTCACAGACAGATATTCCAAATTGTTGTCTAGAGATTTATACACGAACTTTTTTCTTTAAAGATAAATTTTCGATTCTTGTTGTCATTTTTGGTATTATGGATAACTGCGCGTTGAACCAATCTGCTCCGAAATTCCTTAGTTTTATAATTGGGCCAGGACAATACAGGCATATTCACATGGAATCCGATTACAGTTTCCATAGATACATGACAAACCAATACAAAATAGCGCATCATGTGAAGAATAAACACATTCTAATCAAGTTTGGACAACGGTTGATCTCTATACTTTAGAAGTTTATAATAGTGGGACTAAAGAAGATACTACAAGTGGAACTAGCAGAAACAGTGATGGGATTACTAGTAAAGCAACAAAAATATTAGTTATTAATGGAATTAGCAGTATATCGGAAAGCACTGGATACTTGAGCTAGTGGCATCTATTTTTTCTCATTTTTTAAGCTCAGACGCAATGTTTTCAAGCATTATAAACAACTTTCTTTGTGAGTCGTTCTCTTCTTTTGTTTCACCAGGCGCACTTACGAGTACTTTCCAATCCTTTTCTACTTGGGCTAATAAGTCCTTGCGTGTTACACATTGACGAATAAAGAATTCAAGTAAATTCCACTTATTTCCGTACACCAATTCCCTGCAAACAATGCCCGCAGAAACCGAACAGATCAACTTCTCTCTCTCAGGATCTGTCAAAACATTCACAATCAATGTCAAGCTTTTGTCGTCAGCAGTTGTAATGAAATCGTGTAACAAACTATCACATATCTCCAATTTGTATTCACTTGGAATTTTCTGCCAAAATACTCCAAACAGTTCTTCATAATTATAGTCCTGATAGCAGCTTCTAACACGAAAAATAATTTCTTGTAACACACAGTAATAATCCTTTTCCAAAAAGAAAGAGGAAGCAATATCTGCCATCTTCATAAAGGAATTCTGGAGTGGCCAATTTAGAAAAGATTGTAGTATTAATCTGGCTGAGGTTCTCTCGCACAACAACATTTGTTGATCCACCGTCAAAAGAGAAAGAAGAAAGTGCAACATATCGCAAGTCATAAAACAACTGGAAGCGCTGCTTGAATCTTTTAGTCTCGTTGTGACAACTGTTGCAGTATCCATCACGACACTTGCTCTTTCCTCATCACGTAATTTGTTTAGGAAGTATCTACATGCTACCTTATTACCAGTAAATGCAAACCATTTGAATGCATTTGCATGTAGAGAGAAATTCCCATCCACTGTTGAGTCTAATGGTAACAACTCGGCCGAAATTACTTCCTTCCTCATGTGATAAGACCAGTATCTTACGATATATGGCTCACAGTTTTTTATGTACGTGACATTTTTATAATGATTATCTAATTGTCCCCACAACATATGGATATCACTTTCTAGGCAATAAATACAAGCCAAGTTGTAACGAATATGAATAGCTACACTTTCATCCCTAACGAATACATCAGCTGTTTCCTTCCTGTTTATGGTACCCTCTGCTGTCCAAACAAACTTATTTGGTAACTTAATATCGACATTAGAATGAAACTCAATCCATGATAATATCTGGTTACCTATCGGTTTTACAAAACCTGATAACTTAATTTTTAATATTTGAGGCAGCTGGAGTTTGCGAATTTTCCTAAATACTTCGTTCTCGATTTTCTGCCACACTCTCTGTTGTTCGCAGCTTACTAGGGTCAATAAATTAAATCTTAAAATAAAATTTCTGGTAGTCTCATGGGTCCAGAATGAAATAGCCAATGTTAGAAGTGAGATACGTTGCAGAGACAGCAAATAATTGTAATCAGTTTCCATAATAACTGTAAATCTACTCCTGCTTATTAGATTACAAATCTTCACAAGAGAAAATCATAACGAACTGATTAAGAGTTCACTTGCTCTTGATTGCCATTTCTGGATATTTTCTTGCTATAAATAATCACTGTTGAACAGCCCAATTAATTAGCATCTCAGTCCAAAAACGGTGGCCTAAAAATAAAAGAAAATACATTTCAGATTTACTATAACTAACTCTTGAGTACTTTTGAGTAAAGTATATTAAGAAATACAGCCTAATATTTCTAATACTAATAAAAATAGGGTAAGCCCGCCTTAGATCGTCGAAACCCTCAGTGGTCGTCACCCTAAAATTAATTTGGGCATAAGATAGAGAATGACACGTGAACGCCAACGGAACTTACTTCTATGTTGAAGTCTACAATTTCATCCTGTTACCAGCCATGCATTGCAGCAAAAACAAATGTCTTTTGTTTTGTGTGCCGAATTGAAGTTTGATACACGTGGCTGCAAGCATCGATTACAGTTTTCACAAAATATAAGAAATATGCAGTCTTCAGCCATTAAAGATAAAATACGATATTACTTGTCACGAAAGCGCCCGTTCGGAAGCACTGTTTACAGACTTCATTAAAGTATTCCAGCACAGCAAGTTCGGTTCAAGGAGAAAACTGTACTCCGCAAAGACCTTCCTCTGTCACTCTTGTCCTTTGCGATTAGAAAACTCTTGTTCAGAAAGTGTGTAGTCTCGGAAATGTGTATATTGTATACACTACAGAAGTTCTGTCTCATCTCGTTTTCCATTTACATATCTCTGGCTCGTCCTTGTGGACAACGCTATTTGTGATATTAAGGAACTGATAGTACACTGGCCAAAATACTGAAATTATCTTACAGTTATCATAGAGAAAATAACTGTTGTCAAAAATAGGGAGATTATGAGACAAAAACGAGATGAAACTTAGCTGTGCTGCTTCGGACAATCTTATGTATATTTTATGCCAGCCGAGTGTCCGAGCTGTAGGCCATCGGCTCGAAGGTCCCGGGTTCGAGTCCCGATATGAGTGTGGATTTTAACAGTTAAAGGCGAATCGTGACGGGCCGAAGTCTAAAGGCACTAGACTGGCCCATATAAAAATAAAGTCTTTAAGTTCGTATATACTTTATATATTTTGCTCGATGACAAAACGGAAGTTTGTCTACGGACAATCACTAAATTTGACTGGCTAACATCAGGAAAATTCTGGTAAACCTCAGTTAGAATGTCCGCCAGTAGAACTTAAATCTGAGTGCCTCTCCAATGACGATCCCATACGAAGTTTGTCTGTAACAACAAGATCACGGGGGCTGGATTTAAGTTCTCCCCAAAGTGCAATATAATCAAGCTCATACAATATCTGCAGGATTTTCCCTTCAGTGCTACACGTCGAGATGGCCGCTTCCTTCTCTATTCCCTTCCCGCAAGTTCTATTGGCCGAAGGATCCAAGAGAAACGCTTCCTAGATGGACATTAAATGATTAAATAAGTTGAATCTAAAATAAGCCTGGTAATTTATTAATTTTATCTACCGAGCGGGCGTAGCTCAGTTGGTACGGCGTTGGCTTAGTAATCGGAAAATCCTGGGAAGGACTCCAGGGATTGCCACTTCTAACTGAGGGTTTCCGTTTCTTTTCTGTCATACAAGGCAAATTCCGAGACTTATTATATCCTGACCGACTACCTTAAACTCCTCACCCGATTTCGGCCTGAGATACCTAAAGATCATAAATAAATCCAAATTCAAAAATATTAATTATATGCAGTGAATAAATTTTCATTAACGGTGTACTAGACAGAAATTTGCTAGATCGGCTATCAGGAATTTTCGCATTTTTTTTCTCATAACGTGGATGGTCGTCAACAAGCGAGACCATCTCGCACGACGTCTGCATACAAGAAACAACTGTATGTTCCTGATTTCCAGCGATTCGCACATAATTATATAAAAATCGGCAAATCTCTTGGCGCGTATATCCGTACAGGTTCCATAGGCATCTGAGGAAGCACAAGAAGCCACACCGGACTGACAAGCATTTCTCAGGGGTTTTCCATATTTGACCGTTCCTCGGTAGAACTCGACTCAGGTTTTGCCATCCCAGATTTAAGTAAATTCTCTACATGCATTTTTCATACTTAACTTCCGTTTTTTATGAGAAAGATGATTTATTTTTTATTTAACATATTTCTTTTGACTGCAAGAAGTTGCTGACTTCTTCTATTGACGAATCGCCATTAACACGGGGGGAGGGGCGATACTGGTTTACAAAAAATCGAGTTCTTCCTAATTTCGTCACCAATGACGAGGACGGTTTTTCACAGTTATTAGTACAGATTTAAAATTTGTCTACTAATGTAATGAATGGAGCATTAATCAAATTTTGGCGCAAATTGAATGCTTCCCTCCCAAGGTTGTGTAATGGTATGAGTTTGGATTTGGTGTTTTTTCTACTTGTTTTTAGTGTGTAGTTTTTTTCCCAAATCTGGTGTTATTTTGATTTATGATTTTGTGTTGTGAATTTGAAATAGTGTATTTTTTAATGCTTTGTCCTGATTGGACTGCTTGTAAGCCAATCAGATTTGTCCAAGGGTTCGAGACACGACGGCTGAAGCCCTAGCTTCAGTTCGTCGCTATCGTAGGTGTGTGATGCACATGTTATGTAACTTATATATCGCACGTAATGGGATCGACGAGTGAGCTGCGTGTGTGAGCTGTACATGGTTTATTTTGAGGAATTCCAATCTGGAAGTGAAGGAAGTCGGAAAGCTGATATTGCCTATTTGTGGATTCACTGGATAGTTTTCCCGCTCCTCCATTTTCATAGTCGTCTGTGTGAGAAAGAGGGAATCTCAGTCAGGAAACTCACACGGCAGGCCACAAATCGAGTCCCAGGTATTTGTATGTACATACGTATGTTAGAATATAGCAATTATAGTGTATGTATCGGGTATGTTCTATTTGTGTACATTCGTTTTCTTTCCGTGAGGGTTGTAAATGTAATTTGTGAAACCAAGTAAAGTGAAGTAAGTTATGGGAGCACGTGCGGCTGCCCGTTGATTAGATATCGTGGAGGGAGTCAGCTGGACTACCCATTCGATGAAGTATATATATTTATTTTTGGGAGCAAGAAGCTACCCGTTGTAAGCTTACCTTTATCTTGCGATGCAAGTCATTTTTTTCACTTGTATATTCTGTATTACTCACAAGCACTTTTTGTTTTATAATAAATCTATTGAAAATAATTTCATTGCTTCGACTGCCTTTTTCGAGCAACAGAAATCAAGGTCACCGATCAATGCACTTGTGTGTGCGAAACTGAAGTGTATCACTGAGTTATCTAGTACTTCCCCCACTCCACCAACAGGTCGCGTATTAAGCAGTTGTGGAAGAGAGGTTATTTTGGTGAGATCTTGGGATCTGGTTTCTCTTTTTGCTAATCCGTCTTCCGTGGCCGAGTGGGTGAAGTCTGGAAACTCGGGCTTCAAGAGGAAGCCCAAGCAACATTACAAAAAGATAGCGACAAACTCGTTCATTTCATTCAAGGTGATCTTGATTGTGAGGCAAAATAAATTTACGATAGTGCTTGTTATTTGTGAGAGAGAGAGAGAGGAAGAGAGAATCAAAAGGTTACAGGGTATGAGTCACTTAGATTGCAAGGTAAATGAACACGAAATTCCAGCAAAGTTGTGTTCGCTTCATTCAGTTCAGTCTGTTATTTGCTTTAACTACGATGTCTGTTAATGTGTCTGAGACACGTACCTCGAAGGAGCAGGAAATGCCTTCAGGCAATTTTACGTTGCGAGACCTGTTGCTCTTGGATAATGAAAAGCAGCATGGTTACGTGTTCTCGTTAGAGATAAAGGCCTTGACAGTATTAGAAAATGAGCTTGTCCTTTTGACACAACAGAATGAGTTAGATCCGAATCAAGACGAGAGAAATGAGTTAATTTCTGAAGCCTTGCAAAGGTTGTTGAAACATGTTAAAGAAAAGAAAGGTTTGATTGCGTCTACTGGTGAGAACGAAATGTTTGATAGTCGAAATCTCACAGTAGATTTATTAAATTCAAAGGATATGTTACATGAATCTTGAGATAAGGTACTTCACGGTATTCAAACCAAAGATAAGAACCTTCCCAGACATGACATGTTGTACCATAAAATTGTTGTTAAAACCTCTTTGATTGCTTTAGAACGGTTTGTAACAAGTTTGGAGGAATGTGATGGCAGTTCTGCGGAAAAGTTATTCATATCTTTTTTGGAAACTAGAGTAAGTTTTTGTGACGAACGATTTTTCGTTTCGTGCATTTGTTATTTCGTTTCTTGGGAAATGTGGTGATCCATTGTTGGATAATGTGAAACACAGTCTCAGTGTGTGTTCTAGTTGGGAGTCATTTCGGGTTATGCCTTTCTCACGAACATTATCTTCCCACGCCACTCAAAAACTGATGGTGAAGTACTGGTACGGGAAACAGTTAGAGAGTGAGACTTTGGCTCAATATTCTAAGAGGATGAATACGGTGAGACGTTTACTGTCATTTAAAGTGTCAGACAGTGACTACATCCAAACGTTTAGCAATGGATTACGTCCCTCGATAAGGGAGAAAATATTCTACACTCGAGTGCCAAAACTCATTGGCGAGTTTCAAGAACTTATTGACCAATACAATGGACATGAGTTATATGCTAGAGACTTCTATGAGGACGCTAATTCGTGTGCCAGTAGTGTTAGAAACACGTTCAACAAACGTGAAATACGTTGTTGGAACTGTGACCAGCCACATAAACGTTCTGTGTGTCCGAAGTTGAAACTTCAGACAAAACTTAACAGTGTCAAACGTGAACCAGACACTAATTGTCACGAGACGAATGCGGGGATGTATTTTGTTTTGAATCTTAACCATAGAAAGATGCGTATTTTCGTAGATACGGGATCATAGCAGAACTTGGTCGACTCTGAGTTTTTTGAAGAAATGGTTAAGAACAAACTTTGTCGTTTTAATCGAAACGAACGGTTTTGTGGCAAAACAGTGAACAATGAAAAGGTTTTTTTCAATACCTCCGCTACCTTTCGTTTGGGATTAGGTGACAAGTCCTTTTCCATGAAGGCGTTCGTATTGAAGGATCTCGGTTGTGAAGTTTTGCTAGGTTTTAGAACATTTAGTTATCTGAACTGCTCCATTGATGCCAATAACAAGTTAATTATCTTTGATAAGATAAAGTTAAGTGTTCCGTATGATAATAAGATGTCTGACCGTCGGGTCAGTGTGGACGGATACTCTGCGCTCTGTTTGTTTCATTCTAGGGACCGGGGTGTTTCCAGCCTTCCCAACAGGCCAAACCGGAATGGTGATGGAGCATTCTCGATCCTAGGCAAACGTCATCATGATTCTGTCTCCAGGCAACAACGACCATTGGGATTGTTCCAGTCGACACCGAGTGAAGGTCGGAATGGTAGTTCGACGAGGAAATCATCTTTTCGGACGACGCAGCCTACTTCTTCTGGTTCTGCAGGCCGTCGTTTAGAAACTTCTGGGAGGAATGGTGGTAATGGAGATAATCCAGCATTTTTAAGGCAGGATGTTGGAAAGAAACAACGCGGGAAGCAGAAAAATGGAATGGATCAACGTTCAGCGAAACAGAATACCAGCAAAGCTACAGTCAAGAGAAAGGATAAGGTTTATTTCTCTGGGAATACAGGTTCTAATAATGTTGTTGATAATGATGTTGAATTGAATAATACAGGTAATCAAAATATCGTGAAGGGTAATTGTAAATTTGAAAATAGGTTGCCGGAAGAATATCCTCAAGATGTTTTCTTATCTCAGTATGCTAATATGTGTGCGTTAGGTATTGGGGAGGATTATAATGAGGATGATATTTCACAGATAACTGATACAATTGACCCTGATATTTTGAGAGAAAGTCCTGGTTTAGATAGATTTGTACGTATGTTTGTTAACGAATATGAGAGTGTTATTAATAAGAAGATAGGAAAGTTGGATAATTTATCATATAAGTTTGAAGTGAAAGATCAAGAATCGGTCAAGGAGGCTCCTTATCCTTTGCCTCAGGCGTTAAAAGGGGAAGTTAAAAAGTTGATTGCTGAATTGTTACGTAATGATGTCATAGAACTAAGTCAGTCTTCTTGCAGATCTCCGGTTTTCATGGGAAGGAATCAGGTACCATAAGATTGTTTAGAAGTACAATGAGATTGATTCTCATTTCAAAGGTTTTTTCTTTCCCTTCCTTTTGTTTGTTTTGTTTTGTCTGCCACTGTGTTTGTTTTCCCCATCATTCGTCACCATCATTTCCCATCTAAATCATTCATATCATGCATTATTTGTTTTTCATATTTGTGTCCTTTTTTCCCCCTACCTTACCCTATGTATGGAACTCCGGAGTATAAAATAAAAAAATTGGTGGAATTGATATATACATATGAACTGATTTGACAAGGTATATAAGCGACTATTGAAGTAAATTGATTATAAAATTTACCTGATGGTGACGATTTTTTTTCTGATGATTTGAGTGACATGAAGTCAACTCGTATTTTCTGATTTTGGATTGGTAGTGTATTTTTGAATCCCATGTATTTTTATATTTTTAAGGAGGATTGAGTATTGCTGTTTTTATGATTTATAATGAGTATGATGCTTCTCAGTGAATTTAAATAGATTATTTAAATTCAAGCGGGGAGGGGTATTTTGTAATGGTATGAGTTTGGATTTGGTGTTTTTTTCTACTTGTTTTTAGTGTGTAGTTTTTTGCCCAAATCTGGTGTTATTTTGATTTATGATTTTGTGTTGTGAATTTGAAATGGTGTATTTTTTAATGCTTTGTCCTAATTGGACTGCTTGTAAGCCAATCAGATTTGTCCAAGGGTTCGAGACACGACGGCTGAAGCCCTAGCTTCAGTTCGTCGCTATCGTAGGTGTGTGATGCACATGTTATGTAACTTATATATCGTACGTAATGGGATCGACGAGTGAGCTGCGTGTGTGAGCTGTACATGGTTTATTTTGAGGAATTCCAATCTGGAAGTGAAGGAAGTCGGAAAGCTGATATTGCCTATTTGTGGATTCACTGGATATTTTTCCCGCTCCTCCATTTTCATAGTCGTCTGTGTGAGAAAGAGGGAATCTCAGTCAGGAAACTCACACGGCAGGCCACAAGTCATATTTTTTTTCTGCACTTGTATATTCTGTATTACTCACAAGCACTATTTGTTTTATAATAAAGCTATTGAAAATAATTTCATTGCTTCGACTGCCTTTTTCGAGCAACAGAAATCAAGGTCACCGATCAATGCACTTGTGTGTGCGAAACTGAAGTGTATCACTGAGTTATCTAGTACTTCTCCCACTCCACCAACAGGTCGCGTATTAAGCAGTTGTGGAAGAGAGGTTATTTTGGTGAGATCTTGGGATTTGGTTTCTCTTTTTGCTAATCCGTCTTCCGTGGCCGAGTGGGTGGAGTCTGGAAACTCGGGCTTCAAGAGGAAGCCCAAGCAACATTACAGTTGTCATAGGGGTGACGGACATTGGTTGACGAGAGACGTGACAAAGATTAGGGGCTTCCCCGTATCGGGAAGGGAGTAAGCCTTAATGCTGTTACCGCCCATAAAATTCATTTTATTTTATTATTCTGAGACTTCTGGATAAATTTTTCTAATTACTTATTACTTGATTTAATGGTAGTATAATTTACATTGGAGGTCTTCACTCAAATTCTGTAGACATTATAATTATTGCTATTCTTTTACCTTGTTAACTTAATTGCAAAATTGTTTATTTCCTTTAGGATGACATCCAATTATCAGTCTGTGGACTCTACAATCAGTACTTTCTGAAAGGACACAGTTGCAGAGATTTGGATTTGTAAAATTGAAAACGTTGTTGGAAAATGAGAATCTGGCAGAGAAATTCAGTGATCCACGAAAAGCAGATAAAAACATGTTTTGAATCTAGAACTGTAATTGGAATAGAACAATGTCGTGGAAATTAAAAGTAGGAATGAGGTGTGTTCATTATTTTGCAGATAAAGAACTATCCTTGTCTGATATGATAGCTTACCCTTCGTGTCCTTCTGAATTTACCCTTCCTTAGGCTGCTGAATGAAGTTAGTCAATCAGTTAAGGTACCATGGGGAATAAGATTATCCGAATATGGAAGGGAGAAATTAGATGTATTTCAAATGTTTCATACTCAAAGCAAACTGAGTTCATTTAATAATTTCATTGAGGGGCTTATAACATATTACGAAAAAGAAATGTTCAGGTTTCTGCAGCAACAATGCACCTGAAGCGTTCAATGAGAGAGGAAGCTAAGCGAATAAAGGCGTGATTAATATTTACTGGTGACCGCTGTCTTTTGTCGGATGGAATACGAAACCTCCACGGTCCATCCAACAAAAAACAGTGATCATCAGATTGTAGACGAATGCCGGTTAATATTAATCAGACATTTATTGAGCTTGTAGCTGTAGTGCCCTTAATGGGGGTTCGGACTCAGTGAACTTTTAAAGAAAAAGAAAAACAAACATTTTTACTTAACCACCCTATACTTCTATATTTTAATTTAATCAGAGTGTAACTTGTTATAGAATCTATATTTTATTTTATGTTGCAATGTATATTAATTAGTTGTTAGAAATCTGGCCAGATGCGTAAATCTAAATAACCATTAATTAATACTATGTTAAATATTATTATGATGATGTGTAACATCGTTTTAAAACAAGCTGCTGGTTAATAACGCAGAATATTGACAAAGTTAAGAAGTTTAAAAGCGAACATTTTATGATGAAAACAGCTCCAGAATTTTTACTGGGATTTTTTCTTTTGTTACAAATTCATCACATTTAACAAGAAATCTTCAGAGAAATGCAGATGACGAGCACCAGAGTTTTTGTTAGTTTTTTTTCCTTGGAATAAATTTCTCCCACCAAGCACGTACTGATCCACCAGGCAAATGCCCGGTACGCAGTCGGTTCAAAAGGTGGTCAGATGTCGCCGTTAAGTGTTTGCTTCATTGTTTGAAATTTTCGATTTTCAGTCTCGTAACAGCAAGTGTTACGCACTGTCATGTTAACTAAAAAGTTTAACCCATTTTATCAGCTAAATCAATGACGCTCAGCCTTCTTTTGCCAAATTAAAATTTAGCACGATTTTCGCGGGCTAAAGCATCCTGACATAAATAGCATAGAAATCGAACGCGTCGAATTTAGCATGCAGCTTTTAAACGTTAATATTGCAAACCTAAGAAAATCCTTCCCACATACAGACAATTAATGTTTGTTTGTTAAAAGAGCAACGCAAAGCAAGGTAAGTACAGTTGTTAAAGTGTTTTTAAGTATATTAAATGCATTTGCAAGTGTAAATAAGGGAAAATCGTGAAAAGCATGCGAAACTGTGTGCATATGGCACGAAGTACATATAGTGCAAAACTACTGGAATGGAATGTTGTAGCCGCGATGCGCCCATAAATCTAGATTTCGGAAGTGAAATAGAGGAGAATAGTGAAAATGAGAACGAAATGTCAAGTGGTTGTATGGCGACGTCAAACTGTAACTGTACGAAAATAATAATATCTCTATTATCACTCCCTGTAACAACACTTAATTGTATAATTACATATTCAAGTGAATCTAGCTTACAGCCAATGTCATATAATGCATTACATGGGAAGCTTATAGCTCTTGTTCCGTCGAAATAATGTAACTAATCGTAAAAACATACTTTGATACATACACATTTTACTAGGAAGCAAGTATAGACGAATTTTCTGTAGCTAAATAGTTTCTCATAAGCGTGGCAAACTTGTTTGAACAGCTTCAAGTTGAAGTAGGAGAATTGTGTGAATAGCCAAGAAAATACTTTCACAAAAAAGCACAATGCTTTTAACTACTTTTAAAGCTCCTTTATATGGAGATTAAAAATAAAAATGTCACCTCAAATATATGTCAAAGAAGTCGAATAAACCTAGAACGATTCGTATACTACAAAAATACGCAATGGTTAAATAAACATTGTGTTTGCTACTCTCTAAACATGATACAGGTTTTTCTAAATTCTATGATGTTATTCTAATATAATCTTAATAGTAATTTTGGTTACATTGCTCAGTTGGTTGTAAGATAAATAATAATTCCTTGAAATATTTAATGGAGAGTATTATGATCAAGAAATATCTTTAGTATATGGAACATTTTATTTTCTGTATTGTGTCATTCTATTCATAGTATCAATATTCCCAAAAAGCAGAGTGCGTCATAAATTACTTCACTATATTATTCTGCAATGAAAAGACAAACCAATCATTGGCATCTATTCAATTATATTTCGTTAGCATATATTTTCGTGGTCAAATTCTGAGAAGGATAAAACTTAAGGGGTGAGTCTAGTGTTTTAAAGGCTGGGAAAATTTTTGAAAACGGGTAAAAAAATCCGCGAGGCAAAAAAATTGTTTTATTGAGAAAATTGTTTTTTCGCTATATGATCACGAATATCCACTAATTAGCATATATTTTCTGTTTTTTATCAACTTTAGTTAATAATTTAGCGAATGTAATGTATTTCGAGATTCTTACAACTTCTTAACGATGCGTAAATTCTTAACAAAGATTTGTGGGGCTAACCTCTATGCTTTTTGCCTCTCTGCTCTGGATTCAGAGTTGACTATAAGGTAGTGTAAATATAGGTGAGTACATAACAAAGATCCGGTTGGCATTTCATTACATAATAGTTATAAAGTGATAGTAACTTACTTTATAATAATAGAGACACGAATGTATTTTTTCTGCAATACTAGGGTAATGAATACAATGACAGAATACGGCAAATAAAATGTTGTTTCATATACAAAATATATTCCTTGATCACAATACTCTAAATTTTAAACATTTCGAACAATTATCGCTTATATAATTAGCAATAGAGTAATACGTACATACTCATGATAATACATTCTAATTCTAAATAGCATGTATAATAATCGCAGTAGCATAAAATAAGTTGCTTAACCACAACTCGTGTTTCTATAACACCCAGTTCTTTGTAATTTATTAAGTTGATACTCTTATCTTTTTTCTCCACCCTAAACAGTTCCAGAAGTATTCAGAAAGCATTATATTAAAATATGAAAATTATTTTCTTGGACTATCAAGTAATAAGGACCAACAACTTACAAAATAGGTTATTAGTAACTTTCATATACTTCGCCTTAAAACTGTTCAGAGTTCGAAAAGATATATATATGCATAAGAAAGTATTTACTTTCATAAAACACGCCTATTTTTAGCTTTTCGTAAAATATATATCTGAAACTTTTATGATTAGCGATGTTATTAATATGAAGCAAGAAACATAAGTTTTCCGCTACTTTAAATTGTTCCATCGCAATGCAATGTATAACATTGGCTGAAAGGCGGGATCGATTGAATACACATTTATGGAGCCCAATTTTGTTTCTGCGAGTCCCAATATGGATTTTCTTATTCTATATTTGTACCAAAAGCTAACATTTTAACTATTTATTAATAATCAATTTACGTTAGCTGACCTGAAATGGCAAAGAATTTTTTTTACATACTAGCACGAAAAATTAAAAAGCTTTTCCGTTTTTTTCCAGCGTTTAATATTTCCATTTAAAAAAACACTAGGTAAGTGCCAGCAATCTTCGTTAAGGATACGAATCTTTAAGAAGTTGTAAGAGCTTTGAAGTACATTACATTGGCTAAATTATTAACTAAATTTGGCGAAACGCAAAAAGTATCTTAAGTAGTGAATATTCGTGATAAAACAAACGATCTCGTCAATCAAACCAGGTTTTTGCCTCAAGAAAAAAAAAACTTTCCCGTTTTTTTTTTCAAAATTTTCGCTTTTTGCAGGTCTTAGAAACACTAGTTTAAAACACATATCTAACCATTTAAGTGTATATTATTACACCCAATGTATTTTCAACAGCAATGTAACCTTGATTGTATTATGTTCTCTACTTTGACTTATTCTATAGTAGTACTTGCATATTAGCCATTTAAGTGAATTTTATTTCACACAATGTATTGTTAACAACAATGTAACCTTGATTGTTTTATGAACTCTGGTTTATGACATGTTCTATACCAGGGGCGGACTGGTAAACTTTGGACCACCCGGCTTAGCTACAGACCACCATCAACATTTATAAATTGAAATTTGAGTTGCAGCAAGGAAGTGTTTTTCGGAAGCCAGCTTTAGAACTATTATGTGTCTCTGAACATATATTAATAACCGTACCCTGTCCTGAACGCACAAGCAGGTATCTGGCGTGTCCTAGCGCACCGCAAGAAAAACTAGTTGACCTTGCAGGGTAGGAGCAACTTGAGCAATGCAAAAATAAGAATAATCCTACTACTAATAACAATAGCATGTTCATACAATGTTCATAACAGCTATAAACTGCAACTTATTATTTTCATTAACATAATCATGAAACTAATGAATAGTAAGATGCTTCTATCTTGCAAAGCAGCGAAATTTAATGACATTAAATCTTTCTTTCATACTTTATCCACGTTTAGGACTGGATGTTTAACAACCTACAATGTACGACGACGTGTTTAAAGGGGCTGGGACAAAATCCAATGGACAGAAGACAAGAGGACAAAATCCAAACCAGTTTTTCCAATGACTGACAAAATCAAAGGAGACATTATGTAAGCATTTCTTAATCGTTAGAAATATCAGGGACATCGCAGTAAAAATAATGAATAGCCACAGATATTAGGCACCATTTAACCAGTGTACCTAGATATAGTGCAAGGTTTCTAAACTTAACTCAACTGCTTGTCTGAATGTCGTACCGTCTCATTTCATAAGCGCAAAGAAGTATGAAATGAGACGGGGTAGTTCTAAACCTCATCTCTTTTCACCTAGTGTGTATTACTAAATTAGAGCATAATTTTTAGTTACCATCCCTACTAAATCTCAGTGCTTCAAATTTTACCTATTGAACATATTTAGATAGAACAAAATCTGAACCAAATTACAAAATATATAATGCCTAATTATTACATACCTTTGAATATTTCTAAATGTGTATATCAAACATATTGAATAATAAATGAAGAAAAACAAAGCTTTCTGACAAGGCTGAATTCTTTAATAACAAAAATAACTTCAAACGTAACGGTTTCGGAAGTGTACCACTTCCTTCCTTAGACTACACTCTACAATTCTATGTGTCCCTCCCTACAACTCCCTTTCAGATATAATTTAACAGCAATCTAATTTCAAAAGAACCACTTTCAAACCAGTTTTTCCGAAGTATCAAAATATTCCTTCTAGTGCTGAAAATTCGCTAAATAGAAGCAGATGAAGGTAAATCTGTACTGTACCTCAACTAAATTGGTAACTACCGGAAATTCATTCAAAATCAATATCTGCAAGTACTGTACCTAGGTACGCACAGCTTTGCCTCCATCTACGGAAACTTATCATCGCTATTCCATCGCCGAACAAGTCAAGCAGATTCATAATTTCTATTACAACGCTTGCGAGGTGATTCTACATGGAAAATTAAAACTAAAATACACTCTGACATTTTGTCCTCTGAGGATTGGTTTCCAAGAAACAAGTCCTTGAAAAGTTTCCCACCTGGTTTTTGAACCTGTATCGTTGAAACTAGAATACAAACATAGCATAACACGTATTGAGAAAGGGGGCACAGTGGCACCGCGCTCATCTCTAGTTCCAGGGGTACTTGGTTCGATCCCAGGCCCCGCCATGTAAGTTTGTGGTGGATAACATCGAGTTCGTGGATTTTCTCGGGATTCTCCCGTTTCCTCCCACTTTGTCATTCCACCAATTTTCTTCATCACTCACTTTCTTCATTTTCACGGCCTGAGCCTAAACGCTCAATAAAGAGCAGCTTACTATTCTGCCTTATTTATCATATTATTGAATTAGTTACAGCTCGCTTTTCTTAAAATCTGCAGTTATTAAAGTTTACATTTTCACAAAATATCCTCCTCTTGCCCTTCAAGGTCAAGTAGTCTTTCTTGCGGTGCGCTCAGGACACGCCAGATACCTGCTTGTGCACTCGGTCCACGATTTTCGCTTGTGCGTTCACTACATGGAGTCTTCTTAACAACAACGTTCTGTTGCAGCATAAATATCTTCATATTAAATTTTTAACTAAGTTTTGTAATCCTGATTGACATTGTGGAATCTAGCTATCTCTCATATTTTTCGGTTTCTTGAACAAACCTGAAATCTTACTTTCAATAGAACCGTAAGTTTATTTTCACCTTTTCTGCGACAATGCATGTATTTGCTGTAGTTTCTTCATAGTTAAGACAAGTTTATGATTAAAAGGGAACTTAAAAAATATTCGATTACAGAAATCTATGGATTTACTTGCAAGATGAGTGCATCAATATTCACACCTCATCGACATTGCTGTGCTTTCGCGTTTTTACACATTTCTATTACAAAGGGCTACTACGATTTCGTTACAAAATAAACCTATTACTACCCTTAAAACTTGTTTTCTGTATAGTGATAACAGCTTGAACATGGCCTTATTAACATTAACTGCACAAGCGATCAGATGATCATCAGCTTATTAAGATATCACAGTTTGAAAGAAATTTGATTGGTTGCAAACCGATAGCATCCATTACAAATCATATTCTTCAATAGGGTTGACTACAACTATAATAATTCCAAAAAATTGGTACATTAACATGTGCCTTAGACAGGAGAGCAAGATATGATTTTTTTTATATCATAACAACACAAATGCAGTTTGTAGTTTACTTATTACGTAAGATATCTAAGTTTGAAAGAAAATTGTGATCGTTTGCAAAACAAAAGTATGCATTACATATCATATTCTTTAATAGGGATATTTCTCCTATTCTTTAGCTCTATCGCTCTTTTAATATAACACTATAATATATATAAATTACAATTTTTGTTTTCGTAATATATATTTTTGAGTAAGCTGAAGTACAACTACAATAATTCTAAAAAATTAGTAACATTAACAAGTGTCCGTGACTTACAATATTTACATTCTAGACAGGAGACCAAGATGTGATTTTTTTTTATATATCATACAACACAAATACACTTTGTAGTTTGCTTAAGTTACTATATTTATTATCTTTTTTGGTAGTTACTAATTTAAATAACGACCTAACTCCTTTGAAGTAGATGCAATTTCTTAAAACATTTTGTCATAATCAGTTAAATCTATCTAGATCTAAGTAAGCCCTTTGATAGAATTGATTGTAATCTTCTTTATTAACTAGCTCACCGATTTAATGTCCATCGTAACTTCCTTTCATTACTGCGAGACTTATCTCACTGGGTGCGAAGAACGTGTTGTTCTTTCTGGTTTCTCTTCTAATTTTGTCCCGTTCTCTCTGGTGTACCTTAAGGTAGTGTTTTGGGACCGTTCCTTTTCCTTCTATATATGAACGTTCTTTCGTCTTCTCTCTCGTTATCTGAAACCAAAATTTTCCTTGGTGCTGACGACTGTAAATTATTTCGAGAAATCAGATCATGACAAGAGATTGCTGATCTCCAAAATTCAATCTCTGACCTCTTGGACTGGTGTAATAAACTTGAACTTGAAAATAAATCCCTCAAAATCCTCCTTTCTTACTATTTCTTTAAAGAAGAATCAAATCTGCCTATTTCATTGAAGATAATCCAATTGCTAAAGTTTCCTTTCAAAAAGACATTGCAGTAATATTTGAAGAAAAACTTTTGTTTGCTGATCACGAAACCTCTATAACTAACAGATCTATGCACTTATTTGGTTTCTCTGTAGATTCAGAAATTAAGAATTTTCATTCCCTGAATATGTTCTACAGAACCTTCATCTCCCCTAAAATTGAATATTGCTCCCAAATTTGGAACATGCCTAGTATTTCCATTTTTTACATATTGATTCTGTTCTAAACTTTTTCCTGCTACGGTTAAAAGAAGAATACGACCAGTACGTAACTTAAGTAAGTCCGAGTGATTATCCGTTCTCGACCTCCTCGTTCCCTCTTCTCGTCGCAAGCTGGCAGATATTATATACTTATACAAGAAACGTAACGGAATCTTAGAACTGGAAAGTTGATATCTAAATTTTACTTCCGTGTTCTCTTGCGAATAACAAAAAATAATAACATGCTTCATTGTGGCACATCTAGGTTAAGTATAGTGCAACACCCCTTATTCTATAAACTGTGTAGAATTATCTTGATTAAAATATTGATATTTTTGGATCTGAAAACATTTTCCGTCAAGCGCTAAATACTCATAACTGAGCTATTCTTCTTGTGTACGATAATCGTCATGTTTTTGTATTACTTCTTGTGTTATGTGTCGTTTTATTATTTAATGTAATTTAGCTTACAGTGACGTTATTTAGTTCTTGCAATGTTGTTTACTTTCAGTGTAAAATGGCGATTACAGATGAATCTGAGGCTCAATAAATAAATAAATAAAAATTAATAAATGATCTTTCGATGCAAAAGAGAACGAAGTCCTCTAACAAGTCTTGTGCAAGGGAAGATCGTAATCGTTTTTTTATAATCTTCATGATGGAGAAAAATCTTTCGCAAGATACTTGGGTGCATGAAAGAGTCAAAATATATTTGTACGCTACGTACAACGATGGATACATTGGACCGTAGAGATTTGGTTCACAAAGTAATTCTAACGCGCAGGACAAACATCTTTTGCACTTTCTTCCAAATTTACACAGCAGTTCTTCATCATCTGTGTCATCCTTGCTTTTCTCCTTGTTCTCGCTCTCTTCATCGGATCCTTCGTCTTCTATATATTCTCCTCTAGATTGCCCTGGTTTGATTGTTTGGTTGTATCGATATTGTAATATTCCACGTGCTTAAGCACGAGTTCCACATTCGCAGCGTAACCATTGTAGTAGCGTGAGTACTACAAATAGTAAACATGTGTAAAACAAGTGACGCAATGTAAATAAACAGTGCAACACAAAAAAGCAGACAACACGAGGTTCATGAAAGAAGCTACAGACGGAGCCACCACCATTAGAGGAGGAGCTTGGAGAACTACATCGATGGAGGGCTATAAAACCCCGACGCAACCTTATCGTAATGATTATTTTGTACTTCGTAATGATCGTTTGTATTTTAGTACTGCTAGCGAAAGGTATCGTATATGACGGGGTGGCACAGTCCTTTTATATACGATTAAATCAGATAGAGTCCGTTTGACCAATGATCGTTTATTATAGTGGTTAATTTATGAAATAATATAGCAAGACACTTATTGACGTTTTTACCGACACCTTGTTTATTACAAAAAGTTCCAGTATTATACGACATACAAATACTTTACAGTTATTAAGAAGAATGTCCCGAACACGGGCTCTGTAATGATTTGACTTGTGTTTCACCTCTATTATAGTGATAATTTCGACTAGAGCACGGCTACTAACTCCAGTACCAGTTAGCAAGGTATAGTCCAGTGCAAGTCGGGGGTTGGGAAGAGTCCTGACTCCAGTCCAAGTCAGGTAGGAAAGGTGACCACTTTTCGGAGTGAAGAAGTGATACTTCTAAGGACTTTGACTGACCTTTTATATCCCTTTTTGGTGGGCGTATTTTCACTGTTTCCAAGCTTCACCGCTTGGTGTTAGTGTCGTCTGCTTCTTGGGTTGCTTATGCAGCATTATGTAATTCTTGTTCGTGGTTTGTTTTCATTGTAGTCAGGCTAACATGCTGACCCAATGATCCGCTTCCCATTACATTATAGTTTATCACTCGCCAGGGTGGTCGCCTCTCTCCTCTACCTACTCCTGCATACACAGTTAGCTGTCGGACTGGTGTCTTCCTTACGTATACAGTTAGCTGTCGGACTGATACATCCTTGACACACAGTCAGTTGTCGGACTGGTGTCTTCCTTACGCATACAGTTAGCTGTCGGACTGATGTGACACCTATCCTAGCTCACTTCTATGAGGAATTTCACCCGAGAAGAAGCCATAAAAGTTATTCTGTAATTCAACAGATCTTGTACGGGAGGCTCTTTTTATTAACTTACTGGACTTATATTTATTTTGTAATAAAACTGGTGATGGGCAAAACCACGATTCTGTGTATCTCTTGAACTCTACCTAAATGTTACTCAGAAAACAGCAACATACGATATCTTCAGACCTTAGAAATGACTTATTGTAGTCGCCATAATGCCGGAAAAACTCAAGCAGTTCTTTTCGAATTTCTTTCTTCACTTTGGAATAAGAGAATATCCATAGCGTCTTCAGGTAACTTTTGCAACGAATTGATTTCGTTAAAACGTGATGGATGTAGCCAAGCCATGTCTTTCATAAGAGCTTCGTTCGAAACAAAACGGGAATTCATTTGCTGAATTGCAGTGTCAATGACTGCATTGAAAACATTTATTTCAAACCATTTTGATTGCAAAGACGAAATAGTTCTTGCTTCGTCGCTGGATGTTTCACCAAATTGTAGGCTTGATTTAGGTATTCTCTTAGCTGGGAGAAAACTTTCGATTTGAACACTGTAACTTGCTTCCGTGAGTTCTCGTTTAGATTCGGTATCTTTTGAAAATACACGTCTCTGAAATGACATTACCCGGAGACGTCCTAACCTGCCGAATCGTATCCCGGGATATGCAGGACATCAGTTCTTGACGCCCTACTTGTATAGCCGAAATTCATCCTAATGGGACGTCCGTTGGATATCCCACAGAAGTCCTATACAGACATGAGCAAGAATCAGTGATTTTTTCAGACCCTCAAGTGCGAGGTATCACCCCTACTTTCTCGAGCGCACCCTCAATTTTGAATTTGTACGGCAAAAATCGATAGAAACCGTGCAAAACTTCACTTACACGTTCCCAATTTTGACTTTACTAAACTGAAAGTCTTGTAATCCCTGGCAAGAATGCATTCCTTTTGTTTGTTTGTTTTCTGATCAAGCATTGTCAGTAGTTATTTGAGGAAATTATGCTGACAATGAGACAGCGTTCGAAATTTTAAAAGAAAAACCGCCGTCGTGACTGGTATTTCACCCGGATTTGCTCAATAGAAATAAGTTCTTAAAAGTAGTTTCACGCATAGCAACACGAAGCCCCTCGTTTCCTCCATTTTAAGGGTATTTTTCACGATACAATGGCTCGTATGATACCTCGTATGCATTCTCACCCATTACATTCTTTAAGGAGCTGGGATCCGGAAGACCTGGGATCGAATCCTGGCGTGGTTATATTTACATACTTTGTTGTAAAGAAAAATAACTTTTTTCTTTTCTTATTCAATTGAACGCACCAGACAATACAGTAAGGCAAATACTAGATGCATAGAGTTAGAACTCTCCGTGATTATTTACTGCATCGCACAAATACCCATCTGCGCCTGACAGAAGTAGACGAGTAGATTAGTACGACTGTTCAAACAATCACTTTTCCGCCCACGCGGAAGCTGCACTCACTTATCAGCAGTCTCAAAAGTGACCAAATATATTTTCTTTCGCTCGGTCTTTTTCTTTTTTTATGTGTTTATTTTTTAAATACTGGCGTTAACAATAACAATCACGCAGAAACCTGAATATCGCCAACTAACTGTAAACGATGCATACTGTTGGCGTCTTTCTTTCGTTCAACACGTTCAACTTTAGCTGTTATGTTGTGCCTCATTAAAAGTTTTGTAAGAGAGGTTTCTAGATTTTGCATAGTTTTTATAAAAAAGAACAGATGCAAACTATGAATATTTCTGACAGGAAAATTCCTGCCTTCATATTAATAAAAAAAAATCCGGCTATTATACCTGATGTTCTGGAAAAATGACGCCCTGAAGGGTTGCCGCCCCTAGGCACGTACCTAGTGGGCCTATTTGGTAATCCTCTACTGCTTGTAGCGCAGTTCGTAGCGTGACAGACTTCGAAATCTTTTCATATTTTCGGCGCGGGTTCAAGCCTGGTGGGAGAAGAGATGAACTTTTTATCAGAACAAATTAAGTACTAATTATTTTTTTCTATTTGCGTTGTTGGTTCTTGTACACTTTCACTGTTTTAATTAATTTTATTCTTTTACAATACCGCGAACTTCAGAAGTACTGATATCACTGTGGGAACATAATTTCCCGTTTTCAGCTCAGACGAAATTAATTTGTGTTAGGTTACATTAACCTGTCTATAAAATAACTATTTGATGCATTTTACGCACTACTTCCTACACCATAGGCCAAAAATTCTTTAACTATTTTTTAACATGTTTTAAATTGAAATTTTAAAAATCAATCCTATGTCCATTAGGAATATATTTTCAAAGATTCCGGAAATATTTTCTGAATCGTACCACACTTCTGGGATAAACTCTTTAAAATCTTTAGGGCCTAAATATGTATTTAAAATTGCATATGCATTTGCTAGATATAAAAACATTTTTTGAAAGGGATTTTGTATATCTTTAACATTGTTCTTAAGTGTTATCAAATTTGCTCGCAGAAGTAAATTTTATTGGACATTAAATTAAACTTTCTTAATTAACTTAGAAGGTTAAATCAGGCACTGCTACAGGCAAGTAACTTGGGGATATAACTCTGGCCTCCCTACGGAAAAATCGTGTGAATAATATAAATGTTTTCATAATAGTGATGATAACATTTATTGAATTATGTATACTGGTATAAAAATAGAATGTGTAGCCAGTACGTAAAAAAGAAAATGCTTTAATACTATTTTTAATGCTTTATAGTCCGCCCCTGTTCTGTACCGTTGAACTAGATGTGCAATTGTACGGTCAAACGTACGCACTGAATCTAATTTTCATCGAGTTTGGTTATTTGAACAAGGGTTTACTCAGTCTTAAAAATTTAATTTCATATTTGTCCCTATTGTCTTGCTCCAGATTCGACAGGTTACGGGAAAGCTTTCCGAGTTGCACTGCAGAAGAAATTTCACCAGAAAAATTCCCTTGTACAGTATGTGTGCGTTAATATACCCGTTCATACTAACATAAAACACCGCGCAAATCGGACAGCGCCTTGTACATGGGATATGAAGGTACTTTGGTATTCCTTTGAGTGCGCCTCGGCCTCTTCAAGTATCCTCGACGTTTGTTTAGATAGGGTTATACTCACTAGCGGAATAGTCCTTATACATGTGCAGCCTACTTTGGTCCAGTAATTAAGTTATACCCCGTTTACATATATATAAGCAACAACCATTACGGAGGATAAGTACTTTGGATAACCTACTAACAGGGCTCGAAATAGACAGGAGCATACAGGAACGACGTTCCCGATCGTGAATGTCTGGAATATTGTTATTCCGTCTCGTCAATGTGGTAATCATACACAAAAAGGGCAATAGCGATTTAACGAAGGTACAGCGTTCCGTTTCGTGGAAATGTCTATTTCGTGTCCTGCTGTTAAAGTTGCATCAGTACCTGTGCACATTCACCAAGTAGGGGTGTAGATTAGGTACAGTTACATGAATTCCTTTACACGACCTAGTGATGTACAGACCGAGGAAAACCAAAACTTTCGAAAGAAAAAAAACTAGATTTTTCTTTTGCACGAGGCAAGAACACTGGTTCTATTGAAATCTTTTTTATTTTTTGCTTTTCCATCACGAATATTCACTACTTAGCACACCTCATGCATTTCTTGTTTAGAAATAGTAAAAATGTTCTTATGTTAGAAATGTACAGCAAACTTTCTACTTACACTGCGAATGCGATGTATCTTTTTTCTTACATCACTACTAACACGACGCGACGCTACGAACTTATTTACACCTACAACTCTTATATACTATAGCCCATTCATTCCACTTCTCTCTTTAACTTTTGATTTCTATCCGTAAACTGTAACGGTACATCAAGGTTTAACGCCATTTACATTATTCGTTGTTCCTGTAAGTCCTTGTGTATGTAGTAACCACTACAGTACAAGGGTGCATATGTATAATGTAGAGGAAAACACATTTTAATGTTCCACTTGATCAACCGTTAGTTAAAAAATATCGCAACATAGATTTTGATTCTTACCATCTGCGTTAAGATAATAGATGTAAACAGTAGGCTTAAGCCTCAACTAAAATAAGGTAGCTGATACTGGATAGAAAACTCAAGTGATTCGGTAGTAACTAGGAAGACGAATGAGAGCCCTCAGCATATAAACTGAAGTCCACCTTGCAAATTAACTAATTATTGCTCACCAGTGCACGTAAGTATTCACTGAATACTGCAAGTCTAGTGCAAGTGTTATAATACAGTAATCAATAGCGAAAATAGCGTAGCAGCTGTTTTTAACTGATACTTTGGCTAAAATCCTTTAACTGCTACGTCCGATGAAAAATAGCACCTATGGACTTAATTGCTATTTTCTCCGAAGCTCTGCTAACAGGCAAAATTGATTGTTTCCTAAAAGGCTAGTGCGGATAAAACAGACCAAAAATGGAGTAAAAAAAAAAGACAAAATTCGTCCATCCATGAAACTTGGTTTATAACTTTGTCTTGGCAGTAGAATTGAAGATCTGAAGAGTCCCCAAAATTTTAAGGTTAATGCAAAGCCAAAATCTCTAACAAAAGATGGCAGCACTGTCTCCGTAAAATCTTTATGGTAAACTTTATTTTGATATGAGCCAGTTTAGTAACTTTGGACTTCGGCCCGTCACGATTCACCCTTTAGCTGTTAAATCCACACCCATGCCCTTGCCGGAACTTTCATGCAGATGGCCTACCGCCGCAGACCGCTCGGCCACCCGGCAGCACTATCGCCGCATATGTCTAATGTATTTTTATCGTTGCACGAAATTTCAATGCTGCTCCTACAAATTCAAGGCCATAGAGTTCTAACTTTTCAAGAGTTTTATCCGTGCCGATTTTTTATTTTCTTTCTTGTGGGACGAATTCCGCTTCGTTTTCGAGATACACGGTTTCCATCCTAGAGCCACAAAAAAGATTTCTTGCAGTGGTAATCAAAATGATGAATATTTCGTCATATATCTTTAAAAAGAAATAGTTCTCAGAAGTTGATTTGAATCAATAAAGTTGATATTATAGGTTAGAAAAACTTATGCCATTCGGTAATCAGTGTTGCGAACCTTGTATATCTTCAATTTTCTTAAATGGCACTATGCCAGTTTATTAGATGATATGTGGTATGTGCTAATGATGGTAAAAAGCATATGTAAAGTACAGAACGCAGTGTTGAAACCTGTGAAACTTTGTCCCTTCGCTTGAAGAAACTTTGCAATTTTTCATGTTTAATCTACAAGTATAACATTCATAGTTTGCAACATTGCGTTTTGTGATTCGTGTGCGTTGTTTACAATCACTAGAGGATACCACGAAACTAATAAACTGGCGTAGTGCCGTTTGAAAAATGAAATATATGCATGGTTGGCAACACTGATTACCCCATGGTATCAGTTTTTAACTTGTAATATCTACTGTATTCATGCAAAAGAACTTCCAAATACTAAATTTTATTTTAGTGCATCGTTTAAGATTTATGGCGAAATATTCATCGTATTTACCATTGAAAGAAATCGGTTTTGTGGCTTTAAGTTGCAAACCGTGTAACTGGAAAACGAAGTGGAATTCGTTCCATGTTGATAAGAGCTTTTTCTCCTGTTTAGATGTCAGGATTCACCTCCCAAATTTGTAACTATCTTTCCTTTACACCCTGTATAAGAAATATTTACATGAGAGAAATATACAAGGAATATTCCCCAGGGAATATGCCGAGATGTTGCAGATGTATTTATGGAAAATACATGGAACGTGCGACTACTTCCCAATGAATCTTCAAGGAATATTCCCATACATGTTCCTGTCTTCGAAATGTACATGCAGAAAATATTCCTGGAATATTCCGAAATATTCCTGGAATGTCCCCATGGAATATTCCTGGAAGATTTATTTAGCGGACATTCACATGTTCCATGTATATCCCATGCAGAGGCGGCGTTTGGTGGTTGCAGGGCCCGTGCTTAGGGAGGCCCCGCGTTCCGAGTTGATATTTTTCTTACTCAATGATATAAAAGACGATTTGTAAAAAAAAGTTTACAAATAAACTAGTTTGTATAGTTTCCATGCGAAATGTAATGTGAAATGAAAAAGAATAAAGAAGCACTTGTAATTAGCAATGCAGTTTTTAAAATATATTGTACTTTCTTTAAATAAATTATGTCGGATTTTTTTTTTTTTCATAAGAAACCGTTGTTCATTGAAAAAGAGAATATTTAGTAATAAATTTAGGGTTAGGAATGAAAGGATGAAGTGAGAGGAAGCACTTAGGGGGAAGTTGCTTACTGCTTTATCGGCTTTAGATGTAACATTTCGGCGCGATTTTTACTTGTACTTTGGCCCCGCGGGATCATTATTTCCCTAGGCCCCGCGCTCACCTAACGCCGCCTCTGATCCCATGCATAATTCATAATTTATGGATAGGGCAGGAATATCCTGGCACGTTTTAGGTATATTCCCTGGCGAATATTCCTTATATGTTTTTGGAATATGTTTGTGCTATATGGTTCTTTTCATTGCAGAATAATATAGTGAAGTAATTCATAACGCAGATTTTTTTGGGGGAATACTGATACTTTGAACAGAATAACAAAGTACAAAAAATAAAATGTTGTTTCCTATACAAAATATATTTCTTGATCCTTCTCTCCATTATATATTTGGAGAAATTAATTATCTAATAAGCAATTGAGCAATATATTCAAAATTACTATTATTAATATATTAAAATAACATGGAATTTAGAATAACATGTATTCAGAAAGTATCAAACAAAGGTTGCTCTAACCATGGCATATTTTATATTACAGAAACCGTTCTAGATTCATTCCAGTTCTTTGAGATGTATTTGTGGCGACATTCTTATCTTTATTCTACATATAAAGGAGTTCCAAAAGTACTTTAAAAAATTGCATTTAATTATGAAATTATTTTGCTCTAATATAATACTGTGAAGGGCTTACAACTTTCGAAATAAGTTATTTGTAGCTATTCACAAAATTCTCCTACTTCAACTTGAAGCTGTTCAAACTGGTTTGTCATGTTGATGAAAAACTATTTACCTACAGAAAACATGTCTATACTTGATTTCCAGTAAAATATATGGTTAAAAGTTATATTTTTACGATTATATTATTTAGCTGGAACAAAAGACTTAAGCTTTCCGTCGCACTACATTGTTCCATGTAATGACTTTGGCTGTAAGCTAGGATCGCTTGAATATATACGTGGGCTGATCAACAAAGACTGAGACTGATTTTTTTTACATATGTGTTTATTACTCAAACTCTATGTTCACATAATCTTTCTCAAAGTACTCCCCTCATGAGTGAATGCACTTTTTATAACGTTCCTGCCATTCCTGGAACACGTGATGCAGGCCATTTTTTGATATGTCCTTCAGAATCGCCTCACACTTCTTCACCACTGCTTCAGAGTTCTCAAAGTGAGTACCGCGGAGCTTTGCCTTCAGAGATGGAGACAGAAAAAAAGTCGCACGGAGCGAGATCGGGACTGTAAGGTGGTGATGTTGAATCTAGCTAAATATTCCATGACTAGAAGTGCGACGTGAGGTCGTGCGTTGTCATGATGAAGTCTCCAAAAATTTTGATGAAGTTCAGGTCTCTTCTTCACAATGTGCTTCCTCAGTGTGGCCAAAACGGAAGTGTAGTATGCCCCTGTAACAGTAGTGTGAGGGGGAACTACATGCTGGTAAATCATTCCTCTACAATCAAAAAACGTGATTACCATAACCTTTCCTGATGATGGAACAACTTTCCCTTTTTTGGTGTGGGAGAACCTGGTGATTTCCACACTGTGCTAGCTTTCTTTCCCTCTGGATCGTAGTGATGTAACCGAGCTTCATCTCCAGTGATAAACTGAAGAAACTCATCTCCTCCCTCAGCAATGGAACGCAGCACCTCACGGGAAGTCTCAACTCGCACAGCCTTTTGTTAAGGAGTCAACAGTCGTGGTACCCAACGGGCACAAACACGGGACATATGGAGGTGATCGTGCATTATTGAAAAAACACTACCATATGAAATTCGCAACACTTCACTTAGTTTACGTAATGTTATCCTTCGATCCTCACGGACAATCACAGCAGCAGTATTGATGTTTGTTTCTGTCACAGCAGAGGCCGAAACACCAGGTCCACCTTGCTTAACGCATGAAACTCGTCCTTCCTTTGAACCACCGAAACACTGTTGCTCGAGGTAATGCACTTTCACTGTAAGCTTGCTTGAGCTTTTCGTATGTTTCAGAAGCTGTATGGTTCAAGCGGAAACAAAACTTTATTGCTTCATACTGTTCTTCTCGTGTAACCTCCATTGTATGCATATACACAGCACGTTGTGAGGCGAAATGGAAGCAGTGTCTAAAACACAATGGATTACTCCCAACCTACCGATACGACAATGCTGCCACCTAGTAAGAGTATACATGAAACACAACTCTTTCAACTATCAAACGTGCCGGTATTCGGCAACAAAGGAAACTGCGGTACAGCAATCAGTCTCAGTCTTTGTTGATCAGCCCATAATTATGCAATTAAGTGTTCTTACAGTGGAGTGATAACAGATATATTATTTTAAACGTATATTCGTCATAAAAACTGGTATTTTAGCAATTCACGAATCATGATGTTAAGTTCCCCGAAAGAGTAAAAAAAAAAAAAAAAAGCGTACTTTTAGGTAACACGAAACATTTGAAGAAATGTTTTCCTTGTTTCTTTTCCGGTGTTCAATTTTTCTGTTTGTTTTTTACATCACTAGATTCAAATAAGATATTCGATTGTGTGGATCATTCATTATTTTTATTACGCAAAATGTACTCTTATGGCATTAGAGACATTGATAATGAATGGTTCGAACCTATTCGAAGAATAGACATCAATATATGGAAATCAACTATGAGGGTGAACGGAGTATGTATGTATACAAAGTTTCTCCAAATCATCTTTAGTGAATATAGGTGTTCCCCAGAGATCTGTGTTGGGCCCTTATTGTTTCTTATTTTCATTAGTGATTTGCCAGCAAATACAGACCTAGGAAAACTCATTCTATACGCAGATGACACAAACAACAATAAAAGGTAACAACAATACAGATTTAGAAGCGAGCATCAACACTACATCCATTAAACTTTAAAGTTGGTTTTGTTATAATGATTTGGTTTTTAACGTCGACAAAACTAAAAGCAGGTATTTTTTTTTCATCTAACACTGAATCACATTTTGCCCCCATTTAACCATTCACAATAAGTCTACTAAATGTATACATTTGATTACAAATCGATTTTAAACTTAATTGAAAAATTTATATTACCAACTTATTCAGGATACTGTTCTCAGTAATTTTTATGTTTAGATCACTAGCTCATATATTCGATGTAAAAACTTTATACTATGCATAGTTTTACTCACGAGTCAATTATGCATTACATTTTGGGGATCATCAAGTGATAAAATATTTAGATTACAAAAGAAGCTGCTCAAAATTATCACACATACGGATTTTCATGGCAATTGTAGGACATTTTTTCACGATTTACATTTACTGACAATGTTCCCCCCCCCCCCTCACTGTAAACCAGACGTCTTCTTTTACCCGGACATGTCCTCTTTTTAGGAGTTTAAAAAGGCGCCCGGTGGGGGGGATTTTTAGAAATATCGCTAAATGACCTCTTTTTCCGAAGCCTTGAACAAAATAAAGGCAAGGAACATGTTTTAATATCCATAGCATAGACCTCATAATAGATAGACTTAGCACACTTCCCAATTTCTTGCTGCGCTAAAACTGATGGATTTTTGTTTAGAGTACGTGATTTTGGTTTCATCCGCTCGGTAGCTCTGGCATAGACCTCATAATAGAATATGACGTCTATGCAAACGCCACCTAGCAGATGAATTCGAAATCACGTGCTCTAAACGTGTGCAGTTTTAGCACAGCAAGAAATGGGGAAGTGTGTTAAGTCTATCCAGTGGCGCCTATTCATTTCGAAAGAGGTCATGCAAGCCGTACCTCAGCAGGAACCACCCCCCTTTAGGTTGACCCACCCCCCAAGAAGACAGTGTATTTTCAAATGCTGCATTTCTAGGCATTTTTTAATTTTAGAAAGGAAACGTATTTATTTTTAAGGGTCACAAAATTTATTCACAGTAGAAACAAAGCAAAAAAAAAAACTCTAAAATAGCTAGAGGTACACTGATTGGTACATTCGCCGCGTCTAAGCGTACATCATAGTTCGTAACATTAACACTTTTGTTAGTAAAGGAAAAATAAAAATGTGAGTGGACACTAGACTGAATTGGCACTGTATGACACACCACGTCGACCAGTTAGATATGTGGCAATGGTGAATTTTAGGAGTACTCAACTTTGTAGCATTTCACATATCCATGTCACTAAAGAATCAGTTTCGTCGTAATCAATATCCTTTAAGGAGCAAACATGTCAACCACTTTCTTCATAATCAATGGAGATGCCCCTATTCGCTGACAACTATTGGCAAACCGTCTATTTTGTCCCTCCTATTCCCACTGTAGATATCAAATCAGTTTCAACTTAGAAAGAGACCTCTCAGTGGATACATTCGTTATTGGCAACCGACAGAAAACTTCAGAAGATAATTCCAGTTTAGGAAAACAGTTTTCAGTTTTAACTTGCAAAATATTTTGGCAACTCTTGGAAAGGCTGCCAACACTGAAAGATTTACATTTCTTGAAATGTTATGTGATGGGGCATCATGAGAATTGGTAAAAATCCAATTACATCTGAAATTTAAAAAAAAAATATACCATACCCAAATTATATTAAAAGTCAGGGTGCAGCAAGTACTAAAAAAATTATCAATTATTTATTTTATAATTCGATGTATGTTCAATATGCAAAAGTCGTTGTTCAAAGTCGTGAAATACATTGTTTGTTTCTGTCCAAAATGATGTACATACACAAATTCTCACTCATTGTTTAAATAAACAAAGAATTAAGAAACACACTACTCGTACCTGCAGGAAGAGCTATGTGAAAGAGAATAATAAACTGTTCATGAACAGTCAATAATATACTGAGGTAGAAGTTCAATGAATAAATCTGATCTATATAATGAATTAGCAATATCTTCTGGCTTCTTACAGTTCGGAAAAATGGTTGACCTACCTATCTTCACAGCGAAAAAAGTTGAATGTAGATTTGAAAGTGGACAGCGAAAAGAGTTAACTCTCATGTTGATGGGCTCATCCTGTCGAGTATTTGAGAAAATCTAAATCTTCCATCATTGGCAGCCTGCTCAAGAATTGTCAATACGTGGCAAGCTAAAACTTAAAACTGTTTTCCCAAACCTGCATTATGTTCTGAAGATTACTATTACTAGTAGCAAGTGTGTCCACTGAGAGGTAATTTTATAATCTGAAATTGATTTGACATATACGATGAAGCGTGAGCGATTAGAGGGTTAGTTTGTCATCGCTAAAAAATGGGACATCTTCATTCTCTACGAAAACGTAGTTGATACGTTTGCTACTCATAGGATAGTGCTCAAGACAAATCAGAAAAAGTTTTATTCCTTTCAACCTTCATCAATGACCAAATATTTCATATAAACTGAGGTAAATGAAGTTAAACAAAACTTTCCAAATCATTCTGATCTTAAAGAGGCATTTTTGAGAGAGTAACAAACATGCATTTATTGCCGTTGCAGGTGGCGAAAGGACATATACAGGGTGTTCTGTAATTCCTATGACAGCGTTTGGGAGTTGAAAGTAGACATCAAAACAAACAAAAAACTATATGGACACAAATCGCAAAGCGGCGTCCTTTACGAGTTATGGGCGTGGGAAATTTGGCGGCACGGAACTTTGAGACGCTATAGCACAAAGACGAATGGCCGTGACACAGGCGGTGTGGAATTTCATAAAGGAAGCCATATACTTTGTATCAAAAAATATCAAAATCAAAACTCCAGAACAATTGCGCAAGGGATTTCCCAAAGGAAGTGAGGGATTCCCGCTTATGTTTGGAAATAGATAGGTGAAAATGAGCTGGAAAGGAAAGTGTGTGTAATATTAAAGTACAATTCGTTTGTGCCACTTCGATAGTGCAAACAGAATCAAAGATATGGAGAATTATGGGGTTGCTATGAGTGGTTGCATAACTACCAGTAAATACGTTTCAACCATACCAGAAAGATTCGTGTATTGAAGGGTAGATTAATGTGTTATCAATTCATACAACCTTGCACTCTTCATTTGTATTACCACACACACGTACGGAATCATTTTGGTAACACGTTGTTACTGAACCCACAAAATAGTATGTTCTACTGTCTGCATTACTTTGTCGTCTAACCTGTCGTCTACAACTCGTAGATTGTCCTGTTACCTTCTGCACCCTACAGTGGAAATGACATACGTTGTTTCAATGTTTGCACTACCACAAAACTACAGTGATAGGTGAAGGTAAGTAAGGAGGTCTGAAGGACTTTTCACCGTGTGTTCGTGAGTCCTAGAAACGTATGCTGAAGCTATGAACTAACAAAATAGTATGCAGATCAGGACGCATTCGAATAGAAAGGACAACAGAATTGGGAAACGAACAGTACCACGCAATCTTATCCTCTTTGCACAAGCAACCACCACTGCGAGAACCTGCGGTGGACATTAAGGGTCCGTGCGACAAAGGCACAACACAAGTATGTTTGCAATACAAGACACTCTGAACACTCACAAAGGAAACACTGGCCACTAGGTCAGTACGTACCACTTACCAAGTTCGAACGGAAGAGTACTCATTGTGACGATCCAACTGACGCATGTGGGGAGTCCATTGCATGAAGCTACATGTACTACAAGAGCTGCTGGAAGGAACGCCCACGAACAGCGATGCATGCCTCGCACCGACGACGTATGTTCGCATAGACGCGATTGAGAACGGCTGGCATGTCTCGGATATCCTCAGCCGCAGCTGCAATGCGTGCCATGAGATCTTCCTCCGACTCTACCGGGGTCTCATACACCAACATCTTCATGTGACCCCACAGAAAGAAATGCAGTGGCGTCAGGTCAGGCGAGCGTGGTGGCCATGCTCTTGGACGACCACGGCCAATCCATTGTTGTCCAAAGGAAATGTTTAAATGATCTAGGACAGTCCGTGTGAAGTGGGGAGGCGCACCGTCGTGTTGAAACCACATGTGCTGTCGGATTCCAAGAGGAATGTCTTGCAGTAACTCCGGCAGTATCTACTGTAAAAAGATTAAGTAGTTGGCACCGGTGAGACGTGCTGGGAGAAGATATGGTCCAATTAATCGTCTATTTATGATGCCTGTCCATACGTTCACACTGAATCGTTCCTGAAATGCGTGCTCTCGAACACCATGAGGATTTTCGACTGCCCACATGTGGCTATTATGACAGTTAAACACACCATCCCTAGAGAAGGTCGCCTCGTCGGTGAAGAGTATTAGTTGAAGAAATGCAGGATCCTCTGCACAGCGCTGAAGTATCCACTGACAGAAGTCTACACGTGGCGCAAAATCTGCTGGACCAAGACCTGGAACTCGCGCAATATGGTATGGATGCAAGTGTTCTTGGTGGAAAACACTCCAAACAGTGGTACTTCTTCCCCTCAAGTCACGTGCCATGCGTCGGCTGCTCGTCGAAGGATCCCGTTCCACTTGTCGAAGCACATCCTCTTCAAACTGCGGGGTTCGTACGCGTATCGAAGCACCACAGTCGATTCTGTTGACAGTGAAGGTACCTCTCTCCCTAAGCCGACGTTCTAGTCTGGCAAAGATAGTACGTGACGGTACTCGACGATGTGGAAAGCGCTCGGCGTAAAGAAGACGCGCACGCCTTCCATGACGATGAGTTTCGCCATAAATTAATAGCATTTCTGCATACTCATCAAACGTGAACTCTTCCAATGAACTGCACGATCAGATCGCGAGAGACTGTTCTCTGGCCTCGATCACAAAGCAAACTGTTGTACGGTGGAGAAGATTGTACTGATAGGTGTACGTCACGTTATGTGCAGGGGCTCGCAGCGTGAACGTCATACACGCCAGTTGGAAAGCCATGTGAAAATGCTTGTTTTTGTTGAACCAATTTTCTGCGCTTGTTGATAGATACACATTCTGGTCAAATGGGATACGAAGTCAGAATCAGGATTGGACATGTGAAGCACTCGGAAGGTAAAACCGGTACGAACTGTTTATTATACACGTTATTCCTGCAAATTTACTTTTCTTCCTGCAGTGCACAAAAGTGTTGTATTGTCTGCTTCTTTTCTCGATTATGTTACGTCGAACACACACACACATTCCACTATGAACAACAAAAATGGCAAATTGTGGTTTTGGCTCAGCTGGTGATGATTACTGCGTGTCTTGTGACAACCTTGAATGATAAGGCTCGTATGGTTCAGTCTTCATTGTGCCATCATGTTGTTTCCGGTCGACAAGCATTCATAAATAGAAATAGTCCAATAATTCATGCATTCATATTAATGTCTTCCACGATCTGCACATGTGACACAATGCGTGCGTGTGTAAATTGTTATTAACGTCCTAAACGAGCTAAAGAGCTTTTAAGGACGAGACCTACAGCTTTAGGTTGGTTCCGACCCACATGTGTCCCCACCGGGAATCAAACCCGGGACCCCTTTGTTAGACGGAAGCGAGCGTTACCACTCACCCACAGGGGACACGTGCAACAATGAGTGGCATATCTCAAGCTTTGACATTCGTTTCAAAATTGTACAAAACCGCCTTCTGTCTTGGCCCTCTTCACTAATTCTTTGAACTCGGGATTTAACAATTACGTTCGGTCATACCCTAGGCACACTCTCGGAACCAGAA
>JAGDQP010002649.1:0-102046 GCA_022664845.1 Lepisma saccharinum | reverse complement strand
ACAGAGAGAGAGAAACTGCGAGTAAATGAAGGGAACTAGCAGACGACCTTCCTGTAGCGTGAGAGGTCTTGTCACTTGCTCGCCACAAATGCCACCTTGTGGAAGCAATGCAAAGCTAGGAGAGGAGGAATGAGCATAAACGTTCTGCTTGCATTTGCAGTGCCACGTCTCAAGTTCTGTACTAATTGTATTAGAAATGCCAGTCCAACATCTAGTGGAGGGGAAGGTTATGTAGCGAGATAGGCCTTAAAGCATGTGTGCCTGAATTACAACACCAAGATTAAACTCTGAACTTGGGAAGTATTTTTTTCTCTTCCTAAAGGAAACTAGGGTTTTTTTGAATTCCGAGGGGTAGAATATAATTACATATTTTATAGTGATTGAATTAAATATTAAATAACTTTAAGAAAGGGGTGTTACGCAACGGTCAAACGATAGCACTCACCGCCACTGAAAAATATACCACATTGCTCTGTCGATGTATCGGTTTCAGTGTTTCTTTAATCTGTCAGAACCTGCTACTGTTTTGTTACGAATTAGACGACCCCGAAAAATGTGTGCGGACAGTTTTTTTTCAATATCAAAAAGCAGAGATATCCGCATAAATCCTGGCGTATGGTTAGCATAGCCTATTGTTAGTAAATGTGTATACATTTTCAAGACCAGCTTTGCTATCTTATAAATTCATCTTTTGAGTCAGACGTTTTCCTAAGAAAGATAAAAATTGTTAAAGTTATTACAGATACACAGAATTATAGTCCTATTTCTATTTTGACAATATTTTCTAAAATATTTAAATACCCATTGTTTTTAGAACTGTCCATCTACACACAAGTTGATTTCTCTTTCTAAAGAAATCTGTAGGCACTACACTGTCTGACTTTATAAAAAAAGTTTCAGACACCTTAAATAAGAGTCAACACAACGTAGGTGTATTTATAGATTTTTCTAAGGCATTTGACAACGCGAGTCACTTGACTTTATTTACGAAATTATCATCACGTATCAACGTTTTATAATGTGATTAGTTTTTATCGTACTTGAGTAACAGAAAGCAAATATAGTACACATCTCTAGGACTCTTCATGAGAAGCATGTCATTCCATTCCTCCGTGGCTGAAATTAACCAGAGTGTCGTGCAGCGCTATTTTAGGTCCTATCTTATTTCTTTAATATATCAATGATTTGTCTCAGTTCATAGAGTCAGAAAATGTATTTGTACGCCGATAATGTAAATATTCTAGTAACTGGAAACACTCATCAGGAAGCAGAAAGTAACTTAAATGAATGATTGAGAGATTTATGTAGTGGACTTCAATAAACAGTTTGAACGTAAGTTTAGATAAATAAAAAATCCTACATTTTCATCTTTCTCATCGACCACTTCTGTTTCCACCCATTTTAGTGAATTCTTTAAGTCTGATATACATTTCTAAAAACAAATTGTTAGGTGTAACTAAACGAAACACGCAAATGGGATTATCACGTTCTTGAACTTAAAAAAAAACTGTATGTCTGCTGCATCATTATACACTTTACAAAGTAAGGGACCCGCGAAAAAATATGCTCTCATTACGCAAAATTCTATGCTCTTATCTTTGGAATAATATTTTGGGATGCATTAGATGTTAGTGAAATACTTTTTGTTAGAATTACTTTTAACATGAGCCCTAAGTTATCAAGTAAAAATGTATTTGTCTAAAAAAAATTCTAACAGTTCAATACCTATATATTTATAAAAACGTAATATTTACAAAGATTAATAGTCACTTATTTACGTATATGACAAATATGCACACTTACCGGTATCATACACGGAAAAATATAAATACATTTCCAGAAATATAAAATGTCGCAACTATTAATTCTATGTAGTGTTTACTGTTTGTGGACCAGATTGTATAATAAACTACCTAATCACCTGAAAAGTATCGAAAACATCAATAAATTTGAATTTCTGAGCTATTCACAGTAGGGCTGTTATACTGTTATGCTTGACTGTCAATGATGACTCATTATACTGTCAATTATTTGAGTGATGACTCATTATGTAATAATTTATAGTGATGTTAATTGTACATATTTTAAAAAAAATAAATATCATCCTGTCTCATATATAAAGACACTGACGAATCTTACGTATCACAGATCACGACCTGTATGTACTCCACAAACGAATAAATTTCTTTTCTATTCTATTTTACTTTCTCGTGAACCCATGAGTTCGTGGCCTATGTATCAAAATGCTAGAATAGAAGGAGACGCCCGGGCTGTCAAATTGTGAAGCTAAAAATGGCGCCCGTCAATTTTGCAGTACGGCCATCCGCCATCTTGCGTTTGGAAGAAAACCACGAAATCCCTGTTGTTTTATGTACATCATACAGATAATATTTACATGAAGTTCTGAATCTGGTGTACACATGCGCGTGAATGGAGAAATTCTAGTAGAATAAATACTGTACAATGTCAAATACCGATATAACACAAGTTTTTTAATATACTTTATGCAAGTGATATTAACATTATTAAGTACTGATGAAAAGACAAGGAAGTAATATTAAACACGTACTAGAAAAATCACAATATCGCCCACATTAACAAAAGCATCCAACACCAAACCACCGTAGCTATGTTAGTAGAGCGTTGACTTATTAGCAATCGGAAATTTCTGGGACCGATGCCAACGGCCGCCCATTCCGACTCAGGATTTTTGTTACATCATGCCAATGCCGAACTGTAGTTTCCTCTTCGCTACCCTTTCACGACCCGACTGAAAATTATCTAAAGGCAATAAATAAATAAAATTAAAAAAAAAAAACCGTCAAAATTAAATATCATTTTATTGATATTATTACGCAGTAGGAATAAAGTAATAGGTCTATTCCTGTAGATTCACTATGCCCATCCGCATGTTCGTGTACGCGGATGATGTAGATGCACTACAAAGTAACACCGATGCATTAGTAGAAGCTTACGATGATATAGGTCTACAGGTAAACGTAGAGAAAGCACAATAGATACTATTTCTCGTACGATGAATCTTAGCGAAAGCATTGTGCCAGCGAAAAAAGTTATGGATTTATAGCATAGGATAATAAATTGCCCTATTGCATTCTTGCTTTCACACTCTGACACTACTGCTAATCGTAAGATTCATCGTAGCATAAATGTTGTCCTCTAAAGCGGGCTTAAGTTTTCTCAAAATCGTAACTAATTGATTTAACGTCCCTTTGTTTGAAAATCTGGTCACTTCTTCTTTTCTGTCTATGTTCCATAATTTAACACTACGTTGATTGTGACTGATTATCTACCCAATCCTCTCTTACATAGTGAAAGCCAGGCTCGTAGCCGGGGGGAGGGGGGGGGGGGCGCTGAGCCCCTGTAAATTTTCCTTGCCCCAATACATATATAGTTTCTTCCATATCATAAGAACCTTCGTCCCTTGTCTGAAACAAAATCTTTTAACAACCCACAAGGCACGTGCTTCTAACCGCATCGTAAATATTAACAGATGAATGACGTTGCCAACCTCCATAAATACAAAATTACTTAATTCCACCAAAAATAAACGCTTCGTCAAAACTTCATTAAGAAAAATATAAAGTTGATCTGAATAAATTTGTCAGTAATGCTTGAATTGTAATCGAAAGGACCCAGATTCGATTTCCGGTACCGGCGAACCTGAGTGATGTTTTCCGTTTTCCCTCGGTAATATGACGATAAATGAGTCCTAGTGATTGTTGTTGTTATTATTATTACAGATATTTTACATAATCTGTATAAAAATATGGTAGAAACTGGAAATAGAGTCTGGCTACCCCTCCCCAAACGAAAAAAGTTCTGGCCAATGATTTACATAATTAGACGACTTAATTATATATGAATTTTTGAATTTAGTTTTAAGGTTTTTAGGCAACTTTGGTTCAGGCCGGATGGTGGATGATGATGGGATGAATTGGTGGAATGATGAAAGTGGTAGGAAAGATAAACCCCAGAAAACCCACGCACACGGCGTTTTTCCACCACAAAGCCCAACTGTGAGCAGGGATCGAACCTAAGACTCCTATCACCAGAGGTGAGAGCTCTACCAGTTGAGCCACGGCGACCCCAGAAGACATCCATGCTGAAAAAATATGTACAAAAAATATATAAATGCATAAAATTATAAACTTACTCTAAAGATTTATTTAAACTAAATTTCTAGAGGGTGTAAACCCTGAAAAAAGCAGGAAGGCAATAATTTTTTACGATACGACCCTGTCACTTCCTTTGCGCAGTACGGATTTTCTGAGGGAAGTGTTTTGGAAAATAAGGTCTTAAGAAATAAAATGCACTTTATTTAATTTTATGTATGTTCCGTAAGCCCAAGCCCTTCCCTAATTTTTCTTGAATTTTTTCTTTGTGGCTGACGGTGGGCTTGAGTGTAACACCCAGTGCAGACAACTCCAGCGGCCGCCACTGATATATACTCGGGTTAATATGCGTAAGAGGAAGAGCTATAAATCAGTCATTTTATTTATGTATGATCACATATCGTATTCACCATCTGCGTGAAACGTTAAAGTATTGTTGAAGTAAACTCCGAAGGAAGACAATAAATATATGTGCAGTGCGCCGCCGATTAAAAAAAAAAAAAAACTTCTGCGAATGCAGAGATTAGAGAACACCGGCATCGTGAAGTGAAGTGAACAGTGAACACTGGGCCAAAGAAGAATAACAAAAAAACAGGGACGGTAGAATTTGAACAATGGCCTCAGCATTGGAACAGTTTGTAAATAATGTTCGTACACTTTCTGCACAAGGTAATATATGAAATGAACTGTCAATATATTGATAGTGTTAAATGCAATTAAAACCATATTTGCAATTATATGTTCGTATTGACAAGTGATGCAGGTTTTACAAATGTGAGTTTTCACCTGCAATCGTTTTAGGAGATATTAACCAACTCTTGTTAGAAAATGCTAAGCGTTGATAGGATGAAAAGTTGTCACTGATAGTATTTAGATTTGTGTTGTACTTTCAACCACCCACAGTGTTACTGTGGCTGTCAGATTTTTCCTAGCTCTAGCCTAGAAAATTTATTCATCCGGCATGTAATTTGCCAGTACCACTGTGCACTATGACTGTTTACTCTTTTTTTTTTTTGCTTTGATTGGATGTGTTACGGTATTTGAGGTTAGGTTAGATTGCATCGAGTATAAGAAGTGCTTATAATGGAGTAAATACGGTTGAAGGATGAGTGTACCAGCAATGGGCCACTTGATACAAATGTGGGGTTAACTATAGTAGTGACGCACCAATTTTTAGAAATTTACAGGATGAGTTGAGATAATTGTGTGATGTTTGAGAGTATTAGGGAAGTAAATATTGATGTTGGTAACATTTGAAGTGAATAATGATATAGTTTTAGTGTGTTTTGAAGATATTTTAGGACGCACTGCATGTTGTGGCGGAAGGAACTATTTTGCGTAGAGTTACAGTTGTCATGTGGAAGGCGGTAAGGCAGTGTTGAAATGGCGTGTCTTTGTGATGATTATGACAATTCTTGCGTTATTTTTATTGAATCGTATGGAAATGACGAGGGAAAGTGCATTTTGAAGGTTGTTTAGGAGAGTATTTGTGTAAGGAAAGGAAAACGTCCCAAAATAATTGTACACGACTTTGTAATGGAAATTCGGAGAGTTAACACGCCTGTCTGCTGAAGGTAAGTGTGAATATGTATCAAAATATATTTTGTAAAGATACATATCTTTACCTAACCTCCACGTTCAAATGTTCAGTAATTTAAGATAATTTACGAAAAAGGAAAATAAGTAATTTTTAATAATAAATGTGAACATATAAAAATACATTTTGTAATGATACATGACCGCACCTAACCTTACCTAACCTCCACGTTCATATGGTCACTAATCTAAGATAATCTACAGAAAGTGCAAGAAAACAATTGCGTAAACCGCTCGCCTCCCATGAACATGTAATGTTTGTTTTCTAAGTGATTTTGGTTTGGTTTTAGTGATTTTAAAATTGGTGCGTCACTACTATAGTAATGCCCAAATGTGCTTGAAATAAGCCTAAGGAAACGGGTAAAATTTAGTTTCAAGGGGCAAAAACAAACCTATAAGATTTTTGTTTTTCATATTTTCAAATATTCTAAAAAGTACATTCATGTTTATTTTACCCCTGAACACACGAAGTAATGCTGAGAGATTCTTACTGGGCGAGGGAAGGTTAGGTTAATTACTTTCTTTTATACTGCTAATATATATTTTTTTTATTAGTAAGACAACCTTGATGCACACCGAGCGAAGCGGAGCGGTGGGCATATGAAAAAGTGCTGTTAAAATTCTAGGTTAGGTGAGAGTATATTCCTCCTTCCCTTTAAAATCACTAACATAATTTACAATAGAAGTTTCACAACCGTCACATAACACTGCCATCGCACAAATTTTCCGCCATGAACATTACCTTCAAATCATGTCAGTGCGCTCGTAGGCTTCCCATACGTCACTTACACATGAATACCTTCCGCTCAAATCGCTCACAAAATAGTGTTACTCTTCTCAAAATAAGTTCCTAATTCCACCTTTCATCAAGTTCTTTCTGTAAATTTACCTAATTTTCGCTATTTCTGTCCCCCTGAAACTAAACTAGAACCGAAAGCAGATTTATTATTAATAAAATTTTGCTGAAATAGAGCAAGGTTTGAAATTTCGCCCAAACGTTTTTCTCTAGTCTAATGTGAATAAAGTTCAAAGAACATATCGGGTCTGTGCAAGGTGTTACTCCGTGTGATTTAGTTAAAGATTTTGATAGGAAAAGGGGAAAGTGTAATCTCAAAATATACAAGTAATCCGAATTCGTATTAAATAATATAAATTCAGGTTACTAATTATAAACAAATAAATACATTCATACAGAGAATATAAATTAGACTCACTATAAGATAAGATAAAATGAAATTAATGGGCGGTATCAGCACTTTGGCTTAGGCCCGTCCCGAATTAGACTCACTATTATGTTAAGCGTAGTAGTCCACACTAGGTACATTAGAAAGACGGGTCTAGTAATGGGCCACACCGGCCCACTACTGGTGAAATTAAAATTGAATGCTCTTAGGTAAAAGAAGCTAACAGAAAGGCCCTACTAATTCACCTTTCCTCCACACTAGTTTATTGTAGCCTTTAATCCACAGGATCCAGTTGTGGACCATATTTGCATTGCTTAGCGGCTCCCTACAGGATTTCATTGCTTCAATAATGGACCATGCTTAACCACCCCTTTCTGAATAGTATCTGTTTACTGCTGATATCATGTAACTAATTCGTGAACGAGAGAAAATATTTCACACTTAGCGTATTAGGAAACCTAGTCAGTGATAGGTTGCATATTCTGTCTTTGGAGTAAATTTCCGAAGTGGGTAATGGATTGTGAAGGAATTCAAGACGAAATTATGTGAAGGGATTGTGGTACGAAAATGAACTGATATTAAGTTGCAAATAAAAAGGAGAATAACTATAAAACTAGCTACAAGGGAATACGCTGAACGCTGGAAGACTGAGTGTTGAAGCAAATGACGTACGTACAGATATGGGTTAAAAGTTCTGACGCAAGTCTATGAAGAAATTTTCTTATTGTTAAAATACTGAAATATTGTATATGTTTGTTAACTTGGAGAGATTTGCACAATAACATGATGTACTTTTGTGAAAAATAATATGATATTTAGCTAAAGCAGGGTGATATTTAAAAATATATATCACTTTTCATTGGCAAAAAATTTCTAAGTCCGAAATTTCCACAAACTTGTAAGTTACCTCGTTTTATCCAGGAGAGGAATATTTTGTAACCCAATGGGAATTATTACTCTTAATTTTGATTTTGTTTCACATATGTTATACACAGGAGAGACATCTGTGCAAATTTAGGAAATATTCTTTAGATGCGTCCAAACTTTTGTCCATAGCTGTACCTACGGGAAGAAAAATGAATGCAGTACTGTTGTACACTAGAGAATCTAAAACTTACTTTCTTTTTAATCGTCGGAAATGAAGCCTTTGATGCTATTCATATGTTAAAAAAGTCCTGAACAACTAAAGCGCGAATTGGGTGTTACGGAGAGTTCTTTCTTACTACGACAAATACAGAAGACATTTTTCTTCTCTTTAAAAAAAACTTCTACACTTCTACTTAACTTGATGACGGGTCAATAGCTCCTTGATGTGGTCATGTCAACGTTACTGCCTTGCATATACATTTAGTTTCAATCTCATAATTAATTGTGCTTAGAATTGACGAAATTAAAATGATTAAATACAATTATACATATTCCTAAAATTTAGCAAAGTGACTTCTGAACTAATAATTTATAAATAAAAATACCTCAGTGTTGTGTACAGTTATGTAATGAGTAAGCTAATAACATTTCATATCAGTTAAGATAATTTACTTAAAAAAAAAAAAAGTTAGTGGCCTATTAACTGATTTCGCTTGAAGAATACGTTTCCCATCACTGCTACATGGCAGTCTCATTTTTTGTTCCGTTAAAATTATACCTAGTACTAATAAATGCTTAATGTATCACAGTTTTTTTGATTTACATGAATCCTAATGATAGTATCATATCAGGGTGAAAGTTAATTTCCTTTCTTACCTTGGAACTTAATTCAGTAATACTGTCTGTGTAGCTATAAGAGGTCCATTACTGGTACACACATCCTAAGCTACAGAAAAAAAATAGCTTCGGGATAGTTGTCCCACTGTGATTAAAACATGGGGAAACAAAGCACCAAAGATGAAAATTTTGTTATTTATTTTATCAAAAACTACTGTAAAATAAAACAGTGCATTTTAGGAGGCGTAATCATACTAGACAAACGCTCTAATACTCTGGTAGAACTGCATTGAAAAAACAGTGCGATTGGCACAGCATACTATATTCCAGACGTAAATCTTGTCTCCGGCATTTCTTCTTATTATTATAAGCGCGTCAACAGTTTAGCAAAATTATATTCTCACCGATGACTACGCGACGAAGTAATTTGAATCAGATCGGTGATTGACATATTGTACGTTCTCCTTGTAAATTAAGATATTTTGCCATAAACAGGCTTTTCAGTTTTCATTTAATTAAATTATTTACTTAATTATTATATGTTGACTCAAAGGACTCAGTCTTAGAGATTTCATCTTTCGGCGTACACTCTCTTGTGCAGAGATAGCTGCCAGGGTGCTAAGCACTATCCCCGCATTCTTGACGTAAACTTCAGTCAGAATGCCCAGGAACGGCTCTGTGTGTATGTGACTGCCCAATGACGATCCGAAGTCTCCGTACGTTTACCTACGGGGGTGGGAGGTGTTGTTATAAGGTTTTTCTTCATCATGTAATACCCGAAGTTACCATTCAAAGACTTTTTTTTTTATTTCACTTTTTGAAAACTTCAACCTTATTTTCTGCATTTTGCAAATAGTACTAGCGTAGGTTATAGTCAAATAAGTGTGCAGTATTATTTTATATGTATTGAAATACTTTTTTTTTTGGTTTTCCAGGGAATTTTCGGGAACTCTGTGACTTGCTCAACAAATCGACAGAAGTGCTGATAAAAAATGGTCAACATTTAGACACAGTATTGGAGACATTAGATTTACAGCAGCACTCATTAGGCGTTCTTGCAATTTTGCGAGTGAAATTCTCTCTTCCAGCTCCGGCAGCACCAGACCATGAACTCCTTTTTGCACAGGTGCAGGAATTCATCACTGGTTGTAACGGAGAACAAGTTCGCTTTGCACCTGACACTTGTAAGTTATTACTGCCTAAAATACTTATTCAATAGATTATTTTCTAGCATGATACTAAGAATATGCATGCTGCATGTAGCGTATAAAACTTGACAATAATGTTTGTTTGGCAAATTGAATTTGTGCAGGATGCTTACAAGTCATAAAAGTCAAGAAATTTCAAGCAAACCATTATTTTAAGCTATTGAATGGCACATTTATCATTTTCCCCAATGTGCAGAAAAATATGCTCATACATGTGAAGCTTTTAATTTTTATTCATGGTCTTTAGGCATCTAAGGCTCAGGCCAGGATAGGGAGGGGAAAGAATGCGGGAAGGTCTCGGCCAGTGCCTGTGTTGAAGCTACCATCCCTTCATTTGCCAGGAGTTAACTAACTCTACGGCTTATGGAACTCGCAAGTTCATCGTCGCAGTTCATTTTCCAGGAGTGATTGAGGAAAAACCAGTCAGGATGATTGACGGCTAGGATCGAACCCATGACCTCCCGAATGCTACACAAACACTCTACCACTTAGCTATGGAAGCTCGGTATACATTTGAAGCTTGTTTACTCTACATCAAAATGAGAAGAAGTTAAGCGATGAACACGATCTTTTAAGACAGCATTTTTTTTTTTTTTAAGATCTAACCATATTAATTTATTTATCATGGTAGCATATTGAATGTTATATGTACAGTTGACTCCCGATATACCTTGGTAATAGAGGGGCAGATATCCACGGTTAACTCAATATCACGGTTAATCCAGTCGCAGGAAAAAAAACTAGAAACATAAATAACCACTAATAATGTAACTGCAGTCAGGTTGGTAACGAAAGTTTGGGGAAGGGTATGGGGAGTCGAAAGTCGATGTCAACTCGTATCTAATTGTCAAATTCCATGTCTTCTCTTTCTCTCTAGCGTGCCTGCTGATAATTCTTGCGATAGATGTAAATCTTTCATTTTTTTTTTTTTTTTTTTTTTTTTTTTTTGCGAGCACCTGTTAAGCCGCCTCCGGTAAGTCGGGAGTTGACTGTATTATACCTGATACATATTGTGGGCGGAAACTAAGTTTCTATTGAAAATTGCTTATAATACTTTATTAATTGATAAAAACGTTTTTCCGTGGACCTGAGAATGGTACACTTTGTATACAATAATAAAATTCCAACATCGTTGTCCACCAACTTCTGTAAACGTTTGAGAATAGCCTTTACTGACTTACGCAGGAACTCCGGTGCTACGTTGGTGAGCACATGCTGAAAGCGATCCTCCAGTTGATTCAGAGATTAGAGTTCGTTACACCCCTTCGCCCAACTTCACAGAGAACAGTCACACGGATTAAGATTAGAATGGCTTTAAAAAGTTGATAATTGTTATGGTAATATAAAAATAAAAGCAGGAACGAAAATAATTTAGATACTTATAAGGGAGTCTATACAAATTCAGTAAAAAAGCGTATTGTGTAAACCAAGTGTAGTATTCAGAAGCGAAGCGATGAACACGATCTTAGAGCGTTGGCGTAGCATTCAGAAGGTCTTGGGATTCGAACCCAGCGGCCGACCATCCTGACCGAGCCTTAGATACCCAAAGGTCATATATGAAATTCAAATTCAAATAAACACGATTTTAGAAGCGTCGCTCGTGTAGAAGCGTTATTTTCTACACGAGCGTAGAAAATAAGTTAAAAAAAAAAAAGATTCAGCCTATTAGTTTATCGATCATTGTAGAACATTGAACATAACCCGACGAAGTAAAGTTAGGATTTCTGTCCTGGCCAAACACGGACAGCGAAAGCAAAATGAGGCGAAGCACTATTGTGCATAAAGATCAAATGATAGACGTTATCTCTAGTGGGTAATTTGCTGACGTAGTTTGAAAGTAACCAAACATGTCTTAGTTACGAATTTTGCATTCAGCGCCATCTCTTGATGCTCATAGGAGGATATCTCATCACACATGGTGGTTTATGCATCCAGTGTTAATGGTAAAGTCTTGTGGCACTTCCGCATTTTATATCCTTGGTTACTGGACGACCAGCTTGCTGCTAGGTAACCTTTTTTCTACATTCATAAAGTTACTAGTTTTTTATGTATTAATTGTTCCTGTGTCATCCCTAATCATTACTATAATCATTCTTGCCATCATTGTCGCCATTAACACTGTTGCTATAATGCGATAACACACTCTATCATAATGAAATAATATGCTAAAATGAATTATATTTGGAGGTAATGCTTTAGTGATAGCTTGTGTGAAACCATCACATGTTTTTTTTTTTTTTTTTTTTTTTTTTGCAATAGTACAGTCACAGAGAAAGGTATTTCGGGAACATAGCATTTAGATTTTATTTATGCGCTAGATATGCACCTATGGCGTGAGCTTGTCACTTGTCTGGCTCATAAATATACGTTAAAACTAAATTCTGTGTGCCTGAAATTTCTTTTTCTATAACTATAACTTTTTTGAAATTCACCGTAACTTCACGAACATAATGTATTATGTGGCCTGAGCTGAAGTTACCTAAAGGCCTTAAATAAAATTCAAATTCAGTATAATGTATTATGTTGCACGTGTGTATAAAGTAACATGATTCATATTTTTAATTAAAAATTGTGCCACATAAAATTTCATTCAAATTTTTGCTCTTAGAGGTGAGTGCTGCTTACCTGGGAACCTCGTGTATGTTCATTTTTCTCAATTTGATATCTTTTATGTTTTACTGTTTTACACATGAGTGCGTATGTGATGTTTATTATTTCAGAGCAGAACTAACTTTTTGTTTGTTTGCCCATGAAGGTTTTCAGTCTGCATTGATTCATACTTCCTTTCTTATTTTCAGATGCGGAGTTATGTCATGCCTTTACACATAGTCTTGTAGAATTAAAGCTTCCTCAGAGAGGTATAGTGTTGTTAAAAAAGGCGATACAAAAAATTCAGCTGTTTGACTCGCAACTCACTTCGATCCACGCGGATTTATGTCAATTGTGTTTGCTAGCGAAATGTTTGAAACCAGCTTTAAAGTTTCTGGATACAGATATTACAAGTATCAGCCAGGAGGTAGGTTGTGTGTCATATATACTAATATGCCAATAACAGTTAGCATTTGCAGGCTGTCCACAGGTCATAAGAAAGTAATTAAATTGTGTCATGAATTCAGTCACGAATAGCTTGTACTTTTTAACTATTATAATGGAACATTTGCCTACGTGTGCAGAAAAATATTCTCATACATTTAAGGCATGTTTGATATGAACTTTAGTGTTATAGTACGGTGTGTTAATAAATATTGTTACCGAGGGGACTCATATCTTGTGAGTTTGGGTGTGCCATTCCTGGTTTCCCAACAATTCGTTATCGTTTTGTTGCATACAAATTTTGCTTCTATGAATTCTGTAGACACCTTGATTGAGGTTTCGTTCAGAAGGAATAAGCCACCAAACACTGAAAACAGAGAAATAAACAAACTGTATAGGAGTTAAATGAAGATTTCGTAACAACAGGGCACACTGGTGGATGAAGGAATAAAGAGCTAACTATAATATTTGCAGGGTTGCCACCTTCCTGGAAAAGTCAGGGAATTTATTTTCAGAAATAAATTTTTATTGTAAAGTCAAATTTATTCATATTTTATATGTACAAACCATATTTCGATTTTTTAAAAAAAGAAGTATGTTGTTAAGTTTTATCTTATCATTATGCAGTGAGAAAGTGGGAGGTTGCAGGGTATGTGGTCCCTGCAGAAGCTCTTTATATTCCGTCTTTCTTTGTATGTCCTGTATAGTGGGTCCAAATGTGTGTTGCATCTCATATCCACCATATTATCTGTACCTCGGCTAGCTCATAGAAATATAGACTTTTGCGTAAGATGCTGCTTCATCTTATACATTCTTATAATCTCAGGGTTGTATATACGAAGACATATGTGGTGAGGTTCTCTATGGTCCACATATGAGCTGATTGGAAGGGAGTAGAGTAGGGCAACCTGTATCTAGCTAACATGTAAGACAGTCCACCTGTGGAAACTAACTTCAAGCTAAGCATGCATATAGGGATGGAGAAGGGTAAATAATATACATATTCACACATGATTTAGTTCGTGGCCCACCTGTTTGAAGATTTGCCAGGAGGCTGGCTCGGGCCGAAGCCCGAGGAAAAGACGTGATTATGATAAGAGATATAAATTTTGAAGGTGTAAGAAGTCTTCCGCAGAAAATAGTTCCATATACACATATAATATCACTACGCTCAGGTACTACTTTCAGATCATATTATTTCTATTAAGATATTGTCCTTGAATTTAGATCTTTATGAAACTTGTGTCAAGCTTCGTTAAAATGTTCTTCTCATTATTTTCTCCATTTTTCTATTTATATAAATTTCTTCTCATACTAAACGTTCTGCTACAAGGTATTTACAAGATATTTAATAAATCAAAAGAAACCTCTTACAGATTCCAGTCCGGGGTGACAGGTGTACGATTACCCTTTCTTGTCGACTGTAAGGGAGGGAATGTTACAAATATGATGTAGTTATTTTAGGTTTTCAAAGACTTCAAAACAAGTTCATTTGAAGATTTCAGACCAAGTACTAGTGTTACAATTCTTGATGGTTCAACCAATCCGTAGTCAGAATCTACTGAGAAGTCTAAAGTTGTTGTTATTGGTGTAAATTTTAGACCTATTAAGTAATGGAACTGTAAAAAAAAGTTCGTTTTGAAGTTAAGAAATCCTTGAAACTGAAATTGTATGGGATTGAAGCAGGTATCAAGCCATGGGGCGTTCGGTTTTCAAAGGGGTTTGGGTGAGACATAAGCTTTGTTTATAGACAGTGCTATTGCCCAACTGTTGGTCCAACTAAAGCTTTATATGTAGTCGTTCATGGACTTCCGCCATACTTCTTTCATGAATTAAGTGCTGCTATGTTACTGGGTTCATTTTTTTGTTATGTTTTGATGAGACATTTAACAGAATTATTCACAAGGAACAAATGTACTTTCTGTTGATATTTTTGAACAAAAGTGAGAAAAGGGTGAACACAAGATTTTTGTTCATTTCAGAAAATGGTTATAGTTTCGATGGATGATTCTAGTGTGAATTGCATGTTTTAGGAAGCTAAAAACAGAATTAATTTAAGATGAAAATGATTCAGCAGAACTCGATTTATGCAGTTGTAGACTTTATATAATGAATGGGACATTTCAGTATGAATACAAGAAGTCAGGTTGTAAGCTTAATTAATTTCCACGATACATTTATCCTTTGCTCGCCGAGTTGATTTTACCCACTGCACTGGAGAAACTAATCATATGGTGTAGCTGAAAGAGCAAATGGATGAGCCCAAGCGAAATGTATGTAGTTTTAAATAGTGTTTTTTTTTCTCCTAGATTGAATATGTTTTATTTTGTGGCAGATATTTACAATAATAAACTTCCAATTTTGTGTTTATTAATTAAGGTATGTTTAACCTAAAATGAACTGCTTATTTGAAAACCTAGAAAATTAAAAGTGTGTATCTGCAAATCTTCGAAAAGTCAGGGAGTTCTTTAATCCAATTTTGGTGGGAACCCTGTATTTGTTGACGACACATGTTTTATGCTATAATTGCAATGCTGACGTCAGTGAATTATTGGAGTAAGAGGTGTGTAAAACTTTTTGATAAGAACGAAGACATGTCTTTGACTAGAATAGGGTAGGAGGAAGGAATCAACCAGGGTCTAAAGTGAAGGTACCATTTGCCTGACATTTGCCTGGTGTGACTGAGGAAGAACCCTCGAAAAACCACGGTCAGCATGGTCGGCCGCTGGTATAAAACTCAGGACCTTCCAGATGCTAAGACAACGCTCTACCATCTGAGAGCTATGGGAGTTTTTTTTAGCTGCGAGGTGCTTTTAAGGTTCTGTATCGTCTGTCGAGGCAAGGAGTTAAGTATATTGCCGAACGAACTGGTGGGTATTTCATGGCACATCTAGTGACTTCGTAATGAGACTTGTTTACTGAGAACGCAGCCTAATTGTTTCGAGTGATGTATTGTTACCTCCAGCCTTAACACCAGAACGCCGGACTGTAATATAAATCTTACTTTTATTTGCATAGTAACTAGTTGCCACTAATCCTTTTTTTCTTTCATTTCCAGAATGGGCATTTTGATGCTAGGCATTTCCTGCAATATTATTATTACGGTGGAATGATATATGCAGCTTTGAAGAATTATGATCGAGCTCTGTATTTCTTCGAAGTAGCCGTTACAACTCCTGCAATGGCGGTGTCTCATGTCATGTTGGAATCTTACAAAAAGTATATTCTAGTGTCCCTCATTTTACATGGCAAAGTAAGTACATCTCGAATAAGGTATGTTACTGTATGAAACTTCCATGTAATGAATATTTTATTGTATGCAATTACTATAGCCCGGATTCTTAGATTTTAACCTATTTTACATTGGAATGGAAAGGGATTTTATTATTATTATTATTACATGTTTCAACAAGAACTTAGTTCAGATAGAAGTAGGGACTCAACTTGGAGCGTTTCTTTCCACATCTCAGGGTATAACGATTTTTAGTGTGTTCTTAGTAGAGTGTATTATTGAACACTAATGTACATATATATTTTATCGAGAATAGTGCCCCAAAACTCACCCAGCGTAGGTGTTGGGTGTGCTAGCATACTCCTATATAAATAACTATGAAGAAGGTATTTAAAATAAAAGCCTAGAAGGAGGATAAAAGCCTTGTTATTTATTAGTTCATGGAGCATCGGACTCCACTACTGCATCTAGCAGAACCTTTAACCATAATAATGTTACTTCTTTCTCACAAATCCGACTTACAGTATATACATATATATGGGGAATTACCAAATGTGACAGTTTCACTTATTTGGCTTTTAAAATGCAATTAAATATAAAGAACATTATTTTAACTTGTAGAATACATAATTTCATAACTAGTGAGTCATAAAATTAAAAAAATAACTTCCAGATCATAATTAGGATAAAGTTTGTCCACTTCAAAAAATATGGTTTGATGGTGCTGCCATCTCTTGAGCATTTTTTCTCTCATCAGTTCAATGCTTGCGAATTACACTATAATATAGGATCTGTTGCACTAATATTACTTTGATTAATAGTTTAATCATTTCCACCTGTATAATCACAGAATTAATAATTATAGGAGAATGCCACAAACTCAAAAATGCAGCACTCGTCTTTTATTTTTATAGACGTGATTGAACTCGATAAATCAAAAGAATTTTTGCCGTTCGATTAGGTGAAATATAATTGCTTTAACACGATATTTATATAAACGTTAGCTCCAGATGGTGTGTCCAGGTTGATTAGTAACAAACGTGTTTGTTATTATTTTTATATTAATGTAAATAAAATAATTTTCATCTGTTTCAGGTCCTTAATATACCAAAATGTACGTCCCAGGTAGTGGGAAGGTTTATCAAACCTCTTAGTCAGCCATACCACGATTTAGCGACAGCTTACGGTACCAACAACTCAGACGAAGTGCGGGCAGTGTTAAATAAATACCAGGAAACTTTTGTCAGGTATTCAATTATTATTATTTTCAATTTTCCAGTTGGCCTGTGCGAAGTTGCCTAAAGAACTTATATTCAATTTTCGGGTGTCACAATAATGTACACTCAGATTAATGGAAAATGGCCATCAGCAATTTTTCGTGAGTTCAAAAATTTGAAGAATTTCGGAACATTAAAGCAAGTTACGTGCCGATCTGAGTAAGGTCGGCTTTTCATACAGGCGCTCGTCGCGTGCATTGCTGGGCTACTCAGAAATCGCAAGCAAAGCACGCGGGGAACACCTGGAAGGAAAGCCAGTCTAAATTATATATTCCTGTTACATCTACATTGAATATTGGTGCCTTATTGTCATACTGTGCATTGCTTTGGTCTGAGGGGCCATTTTCTATGAATCTGAGTGTATTTTGATGAATATTATTGCTTTATTATGTTGGCAAAGTAGTAATTGTCAGCATTGAACAATATTTGACGATGTAAGTTGATATTTGGAATACACTTGGGGGGAAAATAGCGTGTGTGAGAAATGTAATTGTATAATTGGTCTCGGGGTGGACTAGAGGTTAGCGCACTCGCTTTCTGTGCCTGTGGTCATAGGTCTTTTGAACGGAGTGGTTCATAACCCACTGTACCAAAACTAGGTCCTGTCAGTACAAGCTCACCAGCTCGTTTAAGACGTTAATCACAATTCTGTCAATGTTACTAACAATATAGGATGTCCCCCTTTCGGTCATGTAATGAATGAAAAGTCGAATTTGAGTGGCTGATCATGACAGTGAAAACGTTAACTTGCTTCACGAATTTTTACCAATAGCATAATGTTGTAGATTTCGTGCCATCTTTCCTTTCACCTCTTCCCAGTCTTATATACGTATTACATGGTATACGGGGTTGCTTAGCAACAGCCGTAACCCTTGGCAACTGGGTTGAATGCAAGGGTGGCGTCAGTCAATAAAGATGCTTACTTCAGATATGGATCCTGTCTAGGGTACGACTTCTAGAGGATGAAGTTACTAGTTACAGCAATAGATGGCAGGCCAATCTGAAATGGTAACCAATTGTACTTCCCAGGATCTAGGAAGAAATGGACCGGAATGAAGATTCGGCATCAAATTCTTTATTTGCCAATAGAGTTCGGAAATTTTAGCATTACAAATAGTTGTGTCTTCTGAGAATTTCAATTTTGTTTTAGTTACTTATTTTCTTTTCAGTTGAGGTATAAGAAGATTGCATTAAGTAGCAATTTGGGATATTACGTAGGCATGTGTGTTGATCAATGCAAAAGATACAGACAATCCTTGTGTATATTAAATAGTTTACATTGGATCTAACTAAACGTTACTTCGCCTCTGGAAATCTTTGGTCTTTCAGTTTGATAGAAGAGTCGTTGGGTTATTCGCCTGCTATAGACCAAATGCCACTCTCTTCCGTAGCAGCCCGACGGGGCTCGAAAAACATAGTGGGGGTGACAAGGGAACACTGCAGGAGACCAACGCTTTCCCCAATAGATACCAAGAGCCCACTGAATAGAAAGGACCCTTGAGACAAACCAGACCGAGTTACCGTAGCTCAGTTTGTTGAAGAGTGGTCCTGGGTTCGCATTCGAGCGGACCACAATACTGACTGAGGTTTTCAACAATCACACCAGGCAAATGTTGGCATGGTGCGTTCATCTGATGCCTTGATCGCTCCTTTCCCCTACCCTATCCCAGACTGAGCCATCGACACCTAAAGGCTATGAATAAAATTCAGTTTAATTCAATTCAGACAGGGTTTTTTTTTTCCTTTGGATAGCCATTGCTATCCGTGTATCAGCATAAATATATTTCGTAGTGGTACTCAAATTACTTGCCGAACCAACGAAAGTTGATGTTTTGTCACGAAGTCCTGTAGTCCAGCTTTCATGGAATCGATACATAATGGTGGAGGCACTTTAGTGTCAGCATAATGTGTTCATACTTAAGCGTAGTTCAAGCTACTGTTGGTAGTATATCCTGTCCTTAGAAGCTATTTGGCATAATACATCCTTGTTAGAACTTAAATCACTTTTGCGTGGTTTCATTGTGCTAGAATTTCTTGGGATTTACTGTAAAGTTCCACTTCGTTTATATTTATATTATGAAACATATTAAAGCCCTGCAGCTGCTGCTTGCGTTACTTTGTGGATTTGTAATTTATTATTTTTTTTTCTTTTAGGGATAAAAATTTGGGACTTGCGAAACAGGTGTTGGCGTCTCTGTATAAAAAGAACATACAACGACTTACGAAAACATTCCTCACCTTATCATTATCAGATGTGGCAAGCAGAGTCCAGTTGAGAGGACCTTCAGAAGCAGAGAACTACATCCTGAACATGGTAAGCTTTGATAATAAACAGATAGGATACAAAATTTCTTTTTCATTACCAGTTTTGACTGTCGTATTAAGTTCAATTACATTTACAAAAAGACACCAAGCCTGCCTCTCATCGATTGAAGAGGATTTTGGTGGATATGTGGAAGGTGGGGGCCATAACCCCCTATCCATTGTTGAGATATTAAAGCTTCTTTATATTGCAGTGGAGTAAATAGCTGAGAGAGAGAGAGGTCTTCTACTGCGTAGCAATAGCACAGGGTTAAGAAGCAGGCTTGTAAAGTTGTAGACCTTGGTTCAAATCCCTGTATGGCTTCACTTTTATTTTCTTTGGTTATCATCATCATTGCTATCTATTATAGTATTCGTTATTGTCAAAGTGATCTTATTTGTCAGTTATTAATAGAGCAGCGGTTCCCAACCGGTGGTATGCGTCTCCCTGCGGGTATCTGCTGTGCTGTTCAGGGGCACAATAATAGTAAAAGACACACAAAAACGAAAATCAATATTTAACAAGTAGCTATATTTATCTCTGTGTTGAATTAAAACTATGTTCTATATGGTTAGTGTAGTAACTTTCCTTTCGCACTACTATTTTACATTAGATAGGCACTGAGCAAAAGTGTCGTTATTTAGAAACACTGCGTACAGTTTATTTAAGGCTCAATCCAAGTGGGTTTTCCCGCCTTTTTCGTTTTACGACAATTATTCAGATTTCAATAGGAGGAAAACAGAAATTAACTTTCACGGATTAAAGTTCATTTCGTCTTTCAATAATAAGTACAATTAGTTTTAATAAAATATTAATAGTAAACCCAGGATTGTGTGCAACCACTTTTGGGACAGAATAATGTCCCGAAAGTGTCTGCACACAATCCTGCAGTTACTACTAGGAGTTAATTAAAACGAATTGTATTCATTATTGAAGGACGAAACGAACTTTGGTCCGTGAAAGTTAATTTCTGTTTTCCTCCTATTGAAATCTGAATAATTGTCGTAAAACGAAAAAGGCGGGAAAATCCACTTGGATTGAGCTGTAAATGTGTTTAAAAGGAGTACGTACGTGGAAAAAGGTTGGGAACCACAGCTCTAAAGAATATTGTGTTTACATTTAATCATATGACATAAAACAGTACGTTCGACTGCCATAATTTGTTATAGTTTGCATTGAAAAACATACCTTGGAAATTAAACTAGAGATTATACAAAACAGAAAATGAATCAAGACTATACCTTCTGATATCATTCTTTCCTGTCCACTTTTGTCACGTATCAATCTGACTTCTTTTTTTTTTTTTTTTTAAATACGAGACATGAGAATGCACAGCATAAAAACACGGAAACAAATATTTTCTTTAAATTATTTTATTTTTTCGTTTAATTTTCATTTTGACTTCCGGTCTCCACCAGTTGTTTTGTATGTAATGATTCAGTAATACTTTTATATTATACACTGCTGAGAATAAGGACCCTCCCGTCTCGAAATATTTAGTGATTTTTCTATTGTGTTTAGTGTGAATTAGTACATGTGGTTTCCCTCAGGTAGAAACGAAACCGTTCCTTTCGATTCTGTTTCAGTTTTGTATGTGATGATTTTCCTTTTTTTAAGGATAATTTCATTAACGTGTGTGTGGTGCTTATTTCCAGATCGAAGATCGTGAAATCTTTGCTACAATCAATCAGAAGGATGGTATGGTGATATTTCATGATGATCCTGAAAAGTATAACAGTCCTGCGATGCTGAAACGGTTGGAAGAGGAGGTAATTTAAGTTTTTTTTTTTTTACAACTGTAGCAAATGAAGTTAAATGTTTTTTTTTTTTTTTGTTCTATGCTTGTGATATTGTAAATAATATTATCTAGTCAATATTACGACTTTTTCGTAATCCCTGTAAGGAAGTTCTTTCCTGTTTTTCTCTTAGAATTTATTCGTGCCAGTAGCACTTGGTTTCATCTGGAATTAATCAATAATCACAAGAGTACAGGGTGATTACAAATGATTCATCGCGTTTCGTGAGCTTATTATAAAAAGACATACACTTGCAGTGAAATAATTTACCTCAAAAGAATCAGAAACTGTCCTAGTTTTAACGAGTACTTTCTCATACAGGTAACTTTCACGACTAGCGATAGATGGCAGCAGTTGTGAAAAAGCGTTTTGTGTCTTGGAATATGAAAAGTGTCAGTCAGTTGTTACAGTTCAACGTGCATTCCGAAGACAGCATTCGCATTTGGAGCACACAACCACCATATATAACAGTAACAGTGCAGTATGAACGAAACTCCCCAAAAGGGGATGTTTTTGCCGCAGTGTCGCAGTCAACGGTTTATGGTCATTTAGATGTGTTTTAAGGGCTCATTTTCATGAAAGCTTGCGTTGCGTGCTTTGCTTGCGATTTGGGTGAATAACAAATTGAAACACGTGGTGTTTTGTGGTGTAGTTTTATTACGTGGTGTAACACGTTTTTCAATTGGCTATTCACCCAAGTCGCAAGCAACGCAAGCGTGTTTGAAAATCAGCCCTAAGTGAACAAAGGAAGCCACATAGAGCATTTTTGATGATGCTGCCATCTGTCGCTTATCGTGAAAGTTACATGTATGTGAAATCGCGCGTTAAAACGCAGACAGTTTCTGATTCTTTTGAGGTACGTTGTTTTGCTGTAAGGGTTCATTTTCAAGTCCGTCTGCGTTGCTAACTTTGCTTGCGATTAGGGTGAATAACCAATTGAAACACGTGGTGTAGTTTTATTACGTGTTGTAACACGTATTTCAATTGGCTATTCACCCAAATCTCAAGCAACGCAAGCGGGCTTGAAAATAAACTCACGAAACCCGATGAATCATTTGTAATCACTCTGTAGAATGTTGACATTGAACTTTAAAAAAATCTAGATAACTTGAACGTTAGTTAGGACGTAGGAAAGATGGTAAAATGAAGACAACCATGCATGTGTAGAGTCGGAAGTCTCACATCCCCCTCCCACACGCTTCAAAAAATCACGTCCATTTGAATTTGATTTGTCAGCAGACCGAGATCAATGTTTTAGCGGTCCCGCAGCGCGTCTGAAAGACATTTCTTAGTCTTGATCAAATATTTATCGTCTCCTCACTCGCATATTCACAAATCCAATAAAATTGCTAAAGCCTGCTGGTGATGAGAAGCAGTCAGTGCCATATATCCTTTTTCAGTTGGGGCGCATGAGATTATTTAAAATAAAGGATTTGTATATCATTAGCCAGAGTTCCTCTTAATCCAACAGGAATCAATTTTTTTTTTCTCTCTCTCTCTCTTAGCAGTTACTCTAACGTATGATTGTAATAACTTTTGTTCTACTGCTGAAGACGAGGAACTGCCTCGAAATATACAGGGTACTCCTAAAATACAAGGCCAAAATTTAAGAGATGATTACTGACGTCGAAACAACTAAGTTCCTATGAGCTTGGGTGAAATTCCGCTTCCTTCCTTTTGGAGACAGCAGCGTTTCCAACTTGCAGCCCGAAGTCGACGCCTTACAATGGGAAGAAAATGAATAATTCTGAATAAATCAGTAACGATGTATTGAATGAAAATTTTGTTTGCGGAAATTTGTTTCGAACAACATGGTGGATATCAGGAGTAACAACACGATGTCACCGGGTTGACAGTGTTGCCAACCTGGTATAACGTTTTATTTTTTTAAATGGCACTACGTCGTGTTATTGGGTATTTAGCATCCTTTAGTGATGATAAACAACATATGTAAAGCACACATCGCAGTGTTGCAAACTGTGGATAGGACAGAAAGGTTTTCGCGGTCTTATACAAACTAAGTATTTTCCTAGGATATTTCATCCTCAGTTTGCAAAACTGCGATATGCGCTTTACGTATGTTGTTTATTATCACTAGAGGACTAGAATCTGACAGAGAACATTTTGGGGATAGTCTACCCGGGGGGTTACTGACCCCTCCACCCCCGCCCCATTTTTTTTAAAAAATATATATTTTTTTTTATTTTTTTTTTTTTGCGGCCTACCCCTCTGAATGTTTCCCATCTTTCGGAGTAACCCCCCCTCACCCCCACCACCTGGGAATTTGGGTCATTTGGCCTCCTGGATGTTGGTTCCCCTGAATCGTGTCCCCGGGGAGTACCATTATTTGTTGAATTTTTGCGAGTTTTTCGGTGACTGAGTGTGTGTGTTCTGATTTCGAGATGTCCGATAGAGCGAAGAGAACGAAAACGAACAGTTTCGATTATCTGGACATTACAAAGACAGGACTTAAAAAGCTCGAAAACGAGTGGCGATCTGAAACCGGTTCGAGTGATACGGAAACTAATCCCAACAACCCGTTCCGCCTTAAGCTAATAAGGCTAACTGGAGCCTATCGAACCACTCCGGTGGAAGCACTTCAGGTAGCGACCGCAACCCTGCCGATGCATCTTCAAATTAAACAACACGGAGCCATGTACTGGCTGAAAAAAAACAACAACGACAAAATAAGAGAAATCATACGTACGGAAATCAACAATAAAGAAGAACTAACAAGGGAAATAGTCCGTGCATGGCAACGTTTTTGGGAAAACAGCCCGAAAGCAAGAAGACTCTATGGTATCTTTCCGGAAGTGGCTGGAAGATTGGAAGTGCAACTGGAAGCCAGTGGAGGAATGATACATTACCTCACGGGACACGGCCCATACCGCCAGAAGCTAAGAGAACTTAAACTTGTTGAAGATAATCTATGTCATACCTGCAATACAATAGCTACACCAGAACATATAGTTCTAAGATGTACCGAAACTGAAAATTTGGTATTGGACCTAAGAAATAGAATAAGGGATGTAAACACGGCAGAGGTCCTGCGAACACCGGAACTCGCCTTGATACTTCAGGAGTTGACATCAAAAATCTCAAGGTACTATAAAGAGAAATTTATGAGGGGAAGGATGACATAGATATATGGATAATTAAACTCAATATAGAAGATAAACGATTACGGGTTTCGTGAGGCGCGAGCGTGTCGTGTGTGTGCAGCGTCGCGCGGGTGCCGAGCAAGCATCTCGAAAGAACATTATATATCGAAACGCGTTCAAATAACCATCCGGATGTGTTAAAGACAACCGAAAAGTGGCCTAAATAAAACTATACAGAATAACTAATTAGAATTATCAGCAAATAAAGTGAAATTGGTCGCTGGAAGCCAGTGGCAAATTAGAGTGCCTTGTGCAGGAATCCGGCACAAGAGACGCTCATAGTGTGCGTGTTGAATAAATGTGGTGGCGGGAAAGTGTAGTGAAATAGTAAAACATATAATAATCAAAATATTTAACAACAAATAATCCAAACAATACTTACATTCCGGAACCCGGAATGGAAGCGTACAGCAAAATAGCCTAGTGTATGTGTGACCAAATGAGTGAATGATGGAGAGGGAAATCAGAAGAGGAATCTAAGTTGGAAATGGAGGGAAACCTAGTAAGGATAACAAAGGTAGATGCATACAAACTTTGTAGGAGAACATCATTTCTACGGCTATGATTTGCCAATCCCCCCTATCCCCAAAGGAATACAAGTGCAAATGAAGTGAGAGTGAAAGTGTGGCAAGTGAAAACAACCTAAACCCTATGGTGAGTGAGGAAGAGGAAGATATCAGTAAAGAAGACGGCTAGGAAGGAGAAGCGGAAAAACTTTGTGGGCGAAACAACATTCCCACGCGCAATCCGATCCTAAAATTCCTCTCTTATCTCGTTGCAGGGGCAGCAAAAGAAGAAGATGCCGAATCAAGTCCATGTTTGTGTTGTCATTGTGAAGTCCGTGTGTTGTCCATGTGTTTGTCCTAAATGTTATGTATCGATGTTTCCTTTTATAATAAAATTGCAAATATGGTAGGTAGGGAACTCCCCCCAAGCAAATGTTCTAAACATGAACTAAAGACCAGGAGAACCTTGGATGCCTGGTTAAAAGTCCGTCCCGCAACACCTGAAGTCTAAACTGATGGAACATAGGGGCTTCTTGGAGTGCCGGAATTCCGGCAATCCAAGAATCTCTAGGGACAGCCTGTCCCAAAATGGGGAGAGCGAACAACTGCTCGTGCTGTACGTCCCCGAAAGTACACAACCTATTTTGTGTAAAGAATGCAGAGAGACAGGGGTGGAAGGCGGGTCCCCAAATATAAAAAAAAAAAATATCACTAGAGGATGCCAAATACATAATAACACGACCTAATGCCATATAAAGAAATAAAGGCGATACCGGGGCGACAACACTAACAACTCGGTGACATCGTGTTTTCACTCCTGATATCCACCATGTTGTTAGAAACTAGACAACAAGAAGCAAACGATGTTTTCATTCAGTGCGTTGTTTCTGATTTATGGAGAATTATTAATTTTTCCCCATTGTTAGCCATCGACTTTGGGCTGCAAGTTGGAAACGCTGTATCTCCAAAACGAAACGGAATTTCACCCATGTTCATAGGAATGTATTTACTTGTTTTGGCCCTGTATGTTAGGGACACCCTGTATAGTGACTGTTTATTGTGTTAAGTCTTAGTTGGTGCGCGTGACTTCCCTCAGGAAGCAACGTACTTTCTTTTCTGTTCATATTTTAAATACTTTTTTATAATTGCCCATCCGGTGTGTTTCTATTTGTACTTTAGTTCATCCAAAATTTGGTATACAATAGATAGCTGAGTTTAGAAATAAATAAAAGTTATTTAATTTACAATAATTGTTTTTACATTCGATTTTAAAACCGATAAAAGCACGGAGTAAGAGTTCGGTATTTGCAACTTCAGTTTATTGGCTCGCCATAGATTAAAAGCATAGATATTGCGCATGGGTTACTAACATTACTTCATTTTTAGTTTTATTGAAAACAAGGTGCTATGGCCGAAAAGGATAAAAAATGCGAATTCGCTAAGTAACTAACTCTATGGCTTATAGAACTCGCAAGTTCATCGCCGCAGTAACAAACGTTCGCCATTATATTCTATCCTGGGCATCAACAAGCCAGTTTTCATCACGAACACCTACTTCTCGAAGATCTCTTCTAATATTGTCCTCCCAACGATGTCTCGGTCTCCCCAATGGTCTCCTTCCATCCGGGCTTCCAACCAGGATAGAATATAATCTGCGTCTTTCACCCATTCGAGCTACATGGCCTGCCCACATTAGTCGTTTCGATTTCATTATTTTTTACAACGTCTGGTAAATCGTACAGTCCGTGGAGTTCTTCTTTATGCAATCTCCTCCACTCTCCAGTTATCTCGTCCCGTACATCTTTCTCAAAACCTTATTTTCAAACACACGTAATTTATGTTCATCCGCTAGAGTCGTACTCCAACTTTCGCAACCGTAAAGTATTACCGGCAGAATAACCGTTCTGTATATTTTCAATTTCCTTGATATTAATCGCGATGTTAGAAGAAGTTTTTGGACTGAATAGAAACATGCGTTCCCCGATACTAAGCGTTTTTTTATTTCTTCCGTAACCTCAGTTTTGCTTGTTACATATGCTCCCAAGTATTTAAATTGGGAGCGAATTCGCTACATATAATTATTTGATCTATGCCTTGTTGATTTAATCGTGGATCAAGTTAATCTAGGATTAAAGTGTTTTGTACAACTGAGCCTTTGTGTAAACCCCCCCCCCCCCAAAAAAAAAAAAGTTATTCGTAAATGAACTTGCTTTTATATGTTACGCTTCGTTTTTGTGTTTTATTGTTCTGGGTGAATTTATACTTTGTTTCATTTTATTGCGTATCTCAGGTTGGATGTAGTTGTATTTGTTAACTGAGATTGTGTAGTATGTCAAGGGAACGCGACATCAGCTTCTTGTGGTCTAAAACCAAAAAGGGGGGAAAAAAGAATTAGAAGTAGCGGGTAGAGGATAGGAGTAACATGACGCCATTGGGGAAAATGACAAAATGGGAAGTCAGGTATGATGACTGAAAACTTAGATGAAAACGTTGCCAATTCTTTTCTGGGTATCATGTTACCGTTACCTTGTAAATATTCTCCGCTTGTATTAACTGTAAAAGTCATATTTTTCGTAGTTTTAATATTTCTCTCTTATTTTTTGACTAGATGGCGATTTGTGCGGAACTGGACAGGAAAATCCAATGCATGGAAGAAGACATAATGGTGAACCCACAATATGTGAAGAAGTCATGTGGCGCTCAGGATGATGATATACCTCCGACTTCAACCCAGGGTACTAAGATCACATCGTATTCTATGTGAGGTTAGCAAGTACAGCACACAGATGTTGCTGTATGTCGATGTAGGTAGATGGCAAGTGGACGAGTCGTTTTCGCATGTTAGCAGTTAAATTTGAGATTATAAGAAACGTAAAGTGGGTTACGAAATTTAATTGGAGACTTCTATCTTCTTAGCCAATGACAGATTCCACAATTGATTACATACTTGAATTGCTTTGGACGTAATCTCTCAGCATTTTGGCACAAATACAGAAACAGAGAACATACACTTGTAAAGAAAGTATCTTCGTTTATTATTGAAACTATTCAACAGTTTTGGCATTTATATATTTTACATAGTAATTGAAATGATGCTTTTAGTTACCGTTTCCGATAACCTGTCTTTGTGTATGTTCCAGAGGATCAAATTTCATCCAGTGAAACACACAATATCACACTAGATAGTTATATTTGCAGTTCCTGGGTGTACGCACCCTCCTAGTCTTGTCTTAGATTTTCCTCTCACTAACATCAGGCAAATGTGGGTATGGTGGCTTGACATTTGAAATTATTTCAAGGCCTTTAGGCAACTTTGGCTCAGGCCCTATGGATGATGAGGAAGTAATTGATAGAATAAAGAAAGTGGGAGGAAACGGGAGAACTACGAGGAAACGAACGCGCACGGTTTTTGTTCACTACAAAGCACACGTGGCACGAGCCGGGATCGAATCGGGGACCCCACGGACGAGAGGTGAGCGCTCTACCACTGAGCGACCGCGGCTCCGAAACAGCTCTCGTACTTGATGGAATTTATTGTCATAAGTGTTCTCAAATTGCTAGTACAGTTTTTTGAGGGCTGAAAACTAACTGAAATGAACTAAAATATATCTTTTTAACTTAAAATTGTGGAACATTTCGCTTGGGACATGTAGCGTGGAGAAAAGAGGCAATTGCGATTATAAAATTTAGAATTACTTAGTTAAAAAAGGAAGGTACAGATGTCATTTTAGAAGGAAAGTTGATACGTAGAAACATTGTATTTTAATTTTTTTAAACTTAATTACGGTATATACCCGTGTGAAACCACTTCATTTATCGTGTATCGATGAAAGCACCGGTAACGTAGAAGTTTCCTACATGTTAACTTCCTTTCGTGAAATATATCATAGGTAAGTAACGCCATCTATCTTTCCTTTTCAAACGATTATAAGTTGTTGGTTTAAAAAAAAAATGATAAACTTGATTTTATATGGGCCGGTCTAGACTTTTGACTGGCCTGTACACCTAATCTCTTTGCAACGTAAGTTTGTAGTGACGTCACCGGTGACGTGTGAGCCAACTCACCGTGTTAAACAGTGTAATGTATTAGTACGCACGTATCTCACATGGATATAATTACAAGGATTTCAAAAGTTATCGATAAAAATCTTTGAAAATGCTTTGAATTGTGTTCCTAAAGGTTCAAAAATCATGAGCCATCATCAACGGCACACTTTAAAACATATCTTCAGTTCCAAATAATTCAAAGATTTTAAACATATAGCGAAAATATAATAGATACAATTGGCATTCAGATTTGCACACATACACTAGCGCCATCTGTTGCGCACAAAATGTTCTCAGAGACTAATGGAACAAAAAACAATGCTAAATGATTTATAAATTATTCATATTAATGCTTAACTCTTAGGTTTTCAGTTCTTATTTTCTCATAATGAAGCTTTAAGTTCATGTCTTAAAATTTAATTAGTCTCAAATAGCGTAATTGCGAGAGCGTACATACATACTGATATACATATTCAATTTATGGTGTTACATCAAAGAGATCCTATGGTATCAATTGCAGCAGGTACTTTGTAAGAAGGAATTACAATACAACAGTTATTACATTTATTTTTTGAAAATATTTGTGTGAATTTGTCTCAAAGTACATAGAATTATATATTTGAGCGGGTCAAGAAACCGCCTTACTAAGTACGTAAGTGTTGCAACCTCTTATAAATATTGTCACAATTTTATCCATCGTTTATGTCAATATATTCAAGTATACTTAGCTGCTTTATTTGTTTAATGTACTTTATTAATACTAATTATGTGCAGAAAAGTACCAAAACGCCATTTCGCTATCAAAGATTCTTTAATTAAGAAGAATTATTGGTGGAAGTTGAGATAGTGTATTGCTTTGGTGGTTAGAGCTATTGCTATTACGTCACTGCAAACTTAGGTTGGCAGAGTTTAGTTAAAATCCACAAACATCCATGCCCTTGGTGGGACTCGAACCCGCGACCTTTGAGTTGCTGGCCTAACGCCTTAAACCACACGGCTACCCGGTCGGATATTACAAGTTGTAATTGCCTATTTTCCAGGTGTATCTTCTGTAGCGAACACCATATATTTTGAATTTTATTTTAGTTGTTACTGGTTAAGGTAGGTAAAAAGGAAAAAACTAACCTAGTAACTGTTTCAGTACTGCAGGTTATTTAAATAATAATAATAATAAATTGATTTAAATAAAAAAATCGATTTAAAAATCAACAAAACTGATTTTCTTTTTTAAAAAATCGTGATTTTTTTTTTTCGAACCTTGGCAGCAGTACAATACCATTGTAGTTGGGGCCGCGGTGGCTCAGTGTTGGAGCGCTCACCTCTGGGGCGTGGGGTTCTCGTCTTTTGTATTTATATTATTATTCCGTTATGGATTGTAGTGCTAAAGCTTGGCGATCGTTCAACGAATATATGATATGATACTATCATTTCGCTGTTTTTATACTTGTAGCAGTTTTCTCGGAGTGTTACAACAGTTGACACATTGTATGAAGTAGAAGAAAAGAAGGGATAGGGAATAGTATTACAAAGTAAAGAAAAGGTCAAGAAATTTATATTTTATTACCCTTTTTCACAAGGCAACCTGATAGGAATTTGAACCCGGATCTCATTACATTTACCATTCACGAGGTAGTAACATCTTCCATCACCGAGAGGGGTGACTCACCGAAAGCGATTTGTAAGGAGGTTCTCGGATGAGAATCCAGAGCCGAGCGTCCTGACAGGACTTCATTAATTTCCCACAGTTACACCCGGCATATGTTGAGATAGTATCTTTTTTTAAGCACAGGGAATACTCTGCCCATTTTCTTATCTAAAGGACATTGCGAAAGATGCTGACGAGATGGTCGTGAAGCCTCAAGCTCAAGAATTTCCCCTCTTTCCTTTTTAAACAGGGTATTGTTAGCTAGGGAGAAGCTAGGAATTGTTAAAGTGAAACTATTGGAGTTACTAAGACTACTTCGAAGGAAGGTATTCGACCTTCAGTCTTGTCCTTTGTCAAAACTATTTGTGGATGATTTTGTTTTTTTCCTCCCTCTCCGAGATGAATACCTTTTACAGAAATAAAAAAAAAGTACGAAAAAGTGTATTTATCTCCTAACGTAAGTAAATCTTTAATGACAGAAGTAGTAGGTAACTTGGATTTTGTTAAATATCTTTCCAACAAAATCTGTGTTTTGATTATATCCTTGTTAGTCTCCATTCTGAACTCGAAAGTTCCTTCAGCATTCCTGAAAGATTAATGGTTTTTACAGCAAGTACGGGATACATTTTATACTTCATCGGTAGGAAGAAATAAATGGATTAGCCATTCTGGGCGTAATTTAAGTTATCATCCCGGCATTCGTCTGTTGTATCTGAAGAAACTAGGGAAAAAAATAATCAAGATGGTCCGTCGGGGTTTTAACTTGAGATCTCTCATATTGTAAAGCGAGCGCTGTTCTGTTAAGTTGCCGTGGTCTGTTTGTCACTGGACATTCTGTAACAGTTTGACTTCTAACTGCAGGGTGTAACGGTGTGCGACCGACAAACTTAGAGGAATCATCAGAAAAGAAGGAAAATAGAACTTGTTATTGAGGTGGAAATTCCACCGCCTCGTTTCGGAGCTACATGTTGCTGTAAGTGTGGGGAAATGAACTTCAGAACTTCATATTTCCAATAGAACTGATACGGCGTGGTATCATCCAAGATGTCAAGCCTATTCTATCCCAAAATCGTGGGAAATGCGGGCAAAGGAAGTAGGCAGTTCCCAGACATTCTCTGAAATAAAAGCAGGTCGAAATGAGCTTGAATAAGATGACTTTTCGTTTGAGTAAAGATGATTGATATATGTAATTTGTTACCGGCATCCAAACCTAGACGTCGTTGGGAGAACAGTATTGGAAGGGGTCTGTGATGAAAATTGACCTGATTTTGCCCAGGACAGAATCCTATGGTGAACATTTGTCACTGCGGCGATGAATTTGTGAGTTCCGTAAGTTACAGAGTTAGTTATCCAGCCGGGCATTGATGTTCTATGTCATTCGTAACAAGTAAACCAAACGTTCGTTGAACGCATGTAATTCTTACTCATGTTTATTATGCAGCCCATGGGCGGATTTGGGAGAGAGACTGGAGCAGGGGGAAATTACTTTAAGGGTGGAAGCTATTCCGGGGGTCCACTGTTCATTTAAAGTCATTCTGGAATGACTACCGCAGATAATTTCTGGAAATTCCCTACAATGGAGAATCCCTTACGTATCCATTGCACAATTTTTGGAATATGCATTTTTCGGAAGAGCAGGTTGAATTCTTTGATAATACCATCCATCCAGCAGCAGGTCTGTTGTTAGTGGTATTGGAAGTATGAAGATCGAAAGTACATTTTTCCACGCTTTCGGTTACCTGTAGCTCCCCAAAACGGGGCAGAATTGCTACTCCGGTAAAATATAATTTAGCGTTCAAATTTTCTATTAAAAAATAGTCATACTTTGATATAAATTATCTTTAGAGTCTTTTCAGCGTCATTATATAATATATTCTTTTCGTTCGTGGCTGGTATTAGTTTCTCTAATTCACCAGTGATAGGGTCTGATTCCTTAACTAAATTTTAAAATCTGTTGGATAATGAATTAGTGTACCAATATTGAACATTCACCGTTTCTTTTCTTATGTGCATGTATGTTTCTACTGCTTTCATAGTTCGTATAAGAGGAAGAAGAGTACAGTTTTCCCCCCTCAAATGTTTTGGAAACCCTTGCTATTATTTGAGAGTGTGAACTACTCTTTTTTTTTTTTTTTTAATTGGTTGAAAATTTCTAGACTGCACTGGTTCATGAGGCCTAACTGCTCTTTGAAACTTGTCATTGAATCATGCAACATGGAGGGATGGAGGAGAAAGCAACAAAGACCTCTCTTGTACATGTTATCTAGATAATTAACCTGCTAAAAATAATCTAAGGAAAATGTTGGGAAACTTGCCAGGAGGGCTAAACTGAGTACGGTTTGAAGCCACTGATTTCGGTAATCACGCTTCTGTACTATATACAAATTAATAATCATATGACTTCATACTTTTATATCTTCAGCGGGGAATTTGTATTGACTTCTCATTAGAAGCATTAATAAATTGCATCTTATGAAATTTATTTATGTGAATAATAAGGGAGTGGGGGAGAGAAGTGGCGTACACGTTGATATATATGGTGAGTGAACAATGTTTTGTGACGATGTCAACTATGGCTGACTTCTTACCTTTGTACTTAAGGTTAGTGTAAAGCAACGATCTCTACCGTTAGGTGGTAGCATTATCTCTGTATATCTGTAATGTAAGGTAAACGCACCAGTAATGGACACTTTAAAGATACTTTTCACCGTTATATTTTTTTTTTACTAAATACAGTTCTAATGTATTGATCAAATGATAATGTTACACGTTCTTCATGCTTTCTTGTAGTGATTTCCACCCATTACTTTCATTAACATACACTATTTAAATCACGTTTTTTGTCTAACCTTATTTTTGTACCAGTGATGGACACGGAGAAACCTAGAGGTTCTAGTAATGGACATACTATGGTAACTCAGCTGTTTGGAATATGAGCACTCGATTAATCCTGTTCGATTATTTGATTGTTTCGCGTGGAATTTCACTGAGTGATCATTCCTAAGGTCCTGGGTTCGAACACAGCGGTCGACCATCCTTACTGAGATTTTGAACAGTGCTTTTTCCTCAGTCATACCAGACATGCCCTGATGTCTCCTTCAACGTACACCTGTGACTCCGCTTCTTTTCCCCTACCTTAACCCGGCCTGAGTCATAGATTGCTAGTGGCCATAAAAATGCGAATTCTAAGTTTTAATGAATATTGTTCAATACAAAAACAAATCATTTCATTAATAGGCATCCCCGCGTCCATCATTGGAAAAAGGGATAAAAAAAAAATTCCTGACAAAGGGTAAATGATCATTCCCAAGTTGAAATAAAACCACAGAATTATGATTTCGCCTAGTGGGGTGGCCAGGAGGTTAGCGCGCGTGGTCATGGGTTCAATTTCCGCTAAGGTTTATTGAGCGGAGTGGTTCGGAGCCCACTTTACCAAAAAACTGAAAGTCTCGTCTTTAGAATCTCACGAGCTAGCTTAAGACATTAATAATAACTCAATGAATTAAGAATTTTGATTTCAATCCAGTAATGATTAGTGAATGTTCAAAACGGGACAAAAACTGACTGTGCCGTACCGGTAATGGACACCCCCCTGCTTTGCATAATATATATATATATATATATATATATATATATAAATCATAGTTTGCTTGGCCATTTATATTCTTGAAACAAAGACATTTCGTAATACATAATAGTGCAGAACAACGAAATCCATGAATAAAAAGGAAGCTTTTATCTTAATGACGTGCTTAACAGAATGCATGGAAGAGTAGGTGCGAACGAATGAAACCAGTGGCGAGGAAATAATATTCATTGGTATCAGAACATACCATATTAAATTTCCCCTCGTAGGTGAAATGATTCCCGCCCTTAAGAAAATCTAATTTTGCAACATTTCTCTTCAAGTGTCCATTAAAATTCAAGCGTAGAGAGTTCAAGCTTTCCAAGAAGAAAGTTCATAATCATATCAAGAGTTCAATCCCTGGCAGTTTTAATTTTTGTTCATTGTTGTGAATATCCAAGCCTATAACAACGAGGGTCTTTCAACAAAGATTAAAGTCTTCAAATGATGATCAACTTTCTTCTTTAAAAGTTTGAACTCTGTAGGCTTGAATTTGTAGAAGCAGCATTGCAATTTCGGGCAACGAAAGAGATATATTAGACACATACAGAGGCAGTGCTGCCATCTAGTTGTAAAGATCGTTGCTTTACACTAACCTTAATGTATGCGTTGTAGATACTAGTGAAAAAAAAAACAAATTGTAGGAACTTATTTGATTGTTTTTTATTGCAGGTCTGAGGCCATCGTGATGAAGAATCCTTTCGTTCTACATATTATATTTATCTCTAGCCGAAAAGATCACCAGTTGTGAATTTTAATATGTAAAGCAAATTATTCAAACAAAACGAAAAATTAAGCAGTGTGGTTTTTATACTTGCTAATTTTCCCCCATTCCTGGCACATAAGATTATATATTCCCACAATTTGCAGTTGATAGATCTTCTTTTGGCTTTCGACATAAAAAGAATTCAATTGTAGAAATCTCCTGTTCTTTGAGTTAAGTTACCATTTGGAAGAAGACCAATATAATTTGTATCTCTGTTGCATAATAAAAATCCCATGTACAAATCTAAGACAAAAAAAAGTATTTCTATTTATTTAAAAAAGACTTTGATGAATAAAGGGATTTTTTTTTTATAAAAGTTATTTAGTGCCCTGTCGTGCCAGAATAATTATTTGGCCTCTTACCTAATAATGTTGAATAGGCACCCTTGGCCAAGATGACTCTGGGTAGACTGAGAGGCCCTGGAAACTAGCCCGAGGTACACGTTCCCGTTCTGACTACATCAAAACATGGAGTTCTCTCGGATTACGTGGTTGTGGACCTGCACGCCAAGTGGCTCAGGGTGTTGTATCGCTGCTGTTAACGTCGCATTCCACTTTATCGAGCAGAAACCTGACTCCTCAGAGAAGACCGCATTTTTCCATTGTCCGATGGTAGTACTCGCATGCAAATTAAGATGTCGTTGGCAATGACCTTGGTGCCTTCGCTAACTAAGCGACTTCTCCAGAGAGTTTTGCCTAAATATATACCACAAACCTCAGTACTTAAGTATTCATTTGAGATGTTAAGTTCTGGACTGATGTGATGTGCGTCGATGGCCCTTTACCATTCAACAAATGCATCCCGACCACCCACATTTCCATATGATACTACTACGGTACTAACGAACGGCTCATTCGTTATACAGGATGTCCACAGAATTCAAAGAAGCCAAATCATGATTTTTGCAATCAACAAAACATGAAGAATTGTTGCGAACCCAGGATTGACACACCCGACCTCACAAAATGAAGAGAGCCCCCTGAGTAATTATTTTTTCTTAATATATCCTGTTGTAATACTAAAAGTAAGCCTAAATGGGTGATATTTAAATTCAAAATAAAAGTTAATGATATCAAACATGCTTCAAATGTATGAGAATATTTTTGTGAACATTTGGGGAAATAGCAAATGTACCAGTAAAAATAGCGAAACATTCCAAGGTTTATCTGAATCAATGCATGGCCTGAAACTCGAATTTCATGACCTGTAGACATGTTATAAACCCTGCTTTTCTTGGCGCGGTAGCCCTATGATCATGCCTTTCTGCACGTCCTCTGGTTATTTTCATCACGTTTTGTACTGCGGGACATTTGTTGTCTAACTGCTTGTATATCGTCGTCACCCTGGAACCAGAAGGTACTATGTCTACTTTTGAGAATAAAAGTTTTAAAGTCTGTATAAATTAATTTCATTTCTAATATTTCTAGCCACTTGGAGGTAGTTTTGTGAGATATTATTTTTGAGGTTGATGTTCTTCAGTACAAGATGTTTGACTGTAGTGTTAACTCCATTTTGTCAAAAACTGGACATACTACCTGCTGGTTCCAAGGTGACGATATCCTTACTACGGTTGACCGTGACACGTACATTGATGTGGTAGAATGAGGTCATTTTGAATCACGGAGTGGCCACATTAGTCAGATGCGACTTGATGTGTTCGGACCGTATTTAAAATTTGGACGCCTTTAGATTACATTTCCTTTTCCTTTATCGTGTAGCATTTATTTTTTCGTTTTCTTCTGGCTTTAATTTATTCTTTCGATTTTTCTACTTAACTGTTTCGTTGCTACGTACCATGTTCTTCGGTAGTTTGCAGTGTTTGAAAAACATATCTGCCGGACTCAAAATTGTCTGCAACGACATATCTGTTATAACAATTCATACTGTTAATCCCGTCCCTGGGAGAGAGGAAAAAAAGCTCTTGATCCTGTTTGAAAATTGTGTATCAGATTCCTCTATTTCTTGTCGATAGCCACTTGTAAATGATGCAATGACTAGTACCTTCAGAATTTCTCGGACACTATCAAAATCTGTATCTGCCACTGAATTCGGTGACTCGACAGTTTAAAAGCCGTATATTTGCGATCAAACAGAGGTCAGCACTGTAGCTTCTTTCTTCTTAACTGCGATGTCATGAGCACAACAGAACAACTCAAATTTATCCAGATGACTCTCCTCTTTCAATCCTATCAAAACTTGGAAGAAGCCATCTTTGCCAATGACGTAGGTGTAAGTTATCTCCAGCCGAGTCGCTTCCGTAATTTCTTCCTTTTCTCCTAAAGTAAATTCCTTTAGGGTTACAACTTTCTATCATATCAACGGATACTAGCGAAATGTACATAAAACACATTGCAACCTTTTTCCTGAGAACCATATGCAATTGGTTTCGTTGGGAAGGAGCTCAAAAATTGACCCCAATGTCCTTTACAAAACCTACAGTTTAAAAGTGGATTACGTACCGCTACGTCTGTGCGCATGATCACGGGTTCAATCCGCGCAGCGGTTCATTGAACGGAGTAGTTCGGAGCCCACATACTAAAAACTGTAGGTCCCGTCCTTAGTAACTTACCGGCGCGTTTGGAACGTTAAAAATAATTCAAACAACGTGCCGCTGCTTTCAGTAGGGGACACGGATATGGTTCAGACCTAGGAATTCAGCTGAATGAATATAATTTGAAACATCATCACAAGTTTTCCTGATGCCGGCCATAGTGACTCGTTTTACAATGAGATCCGGTATGGTACCTACACCTAGGTGTCTGTGCAAAACTGTGGACAAAAGTTGGCACATGTCTATAGCTAACAGTGTACGTATGTATTGAATTGTAGAGATATGCACAATTGTTTGACGCACTTCTGTGGAAAATATTGTTCTCATATGCAGCCAAACAAGGGTGATATATCTCGGGTGCTTGTGCAAAACCGATTAAGTCCAAAGTTTCAGAAAAATGAGTTTTTACATTCCCTAAATAAAAATGAAAAAAAAAAATCCTATAATCGGCTAAGTCCTACCACATTTTTTAACGGTGGGTAGCATGCTGTTAATTTCCAAGCATGTTAGGAAAGTGCTGTATGCATTTCCAACTTTCAAAACGAGCTTTCTTAAAATTAAGGTTTTGTAACTTAACACCTTGTGCACAAGCACGTAAGATACAAGATAATAATTTCGTAGGCAAAAACATTCCAATAATTTCGCTCCAACCTCCATATTTCTAGTTTTAAACGTATTAGTACCTATTTACCCTTTGGGATAAAGGGAAGAATGACGCAAGAATTCTACTTGCAAAAGAAGTGATATCCATTTTTTATTTTCTTTGTCACTATGGCGGAAGTGTTTCCTTTGTAATAAAATTAAGTCTTAGTATTCTCCCTTCCGCCATAGTGACACAAAGAAAGTCACTCGCAAAATGAATATCATTTCTTTTGTGAGTAGAATTGCGTCACTCTTCCCTTTACCCCGAAAGAGGTTTTTATATTCATATCACTTATTTTGTAAGACTGCCTATTAAAACGAGCGCATAGTCTTCATACAAGAGGTCGATTTTGAACCATGGTAGGCTCCGTATCTCGAAAATGGTAACTCCTAGTAAAAGAATAAGCATTTCTTTTTACCCCAACTTGTTGGGGGCCCGCAGTTGACCTCGAAAACTTCCTGGTACCAACAATTTGGGGCTAAAACAAAAACACACCTTTTCGATCATTTGTGAAAATTCTGTGATTCGGCTAAAAAGTACTAACTTCTGAACCCCTTCACCGATTTCGCCGTGTGATACACCGTTTGAAAGGTATTGAAGCGTAGATTACGATTCCTCCAGCTTCGACTGCCTATATGGTCTGTGGTAAGTGCTGTCACCAGAAATGTGAAATTCTGAATTTTTTTTTAACCGCCCTAGGGGGTCCCAGGGAGGTCCTGCCGATCCATTGTTTTTCTGAGTATTAGTATGGCAAAGAGCTTTCAGGTGCAACTTCAAGCATCAAAATCGGGCTTATAGTTTGCTAGATCCGAAATCAGCTGTATATATGTGAGTGCCGCTAACAGACTCGTTTGTGAGCGTCACTCGAAGAACTACCGTTCTTCATGATAAACTTAAATTAAACAGCAGCCCAGGTCGAATTGCAGGATACTTAAAAAGCTGACAAGGCAAAACTTGCAACGGCTCTGGGATCATTGTGTGGATCTACGAGAGTAATGTAGAACCGAAAGGTCTTCAATTACATCACCCACTTCAGAATGGAAGACCTTTCTTCAATATAAGTTAACTCATAACGTAGCCGAATGTATATACTGTTGGAGATGGATAAATGACTGAGCCCTCTGTTTGACAGTTATTGCTAAGAACATTCAAATATTTTATTTATATATATATATATATATATATATATATATATATATATATGAGCTCCTGCGTAGCCTAGTCGGTAGCGCGCTCGACTTCAATGCGAGCGGTCCCGGGTTCGATTCCGGATGGGGGCTCAAAAATTTCGGTGTTGACCCAGCATCGTGAGGACAACTGGGGAGCTGCTGTGAATAAAAGACAGTGGCGATCACAGTGAGAGCTTCGGCTCTCCTCTCCCAACCCGTCTGGTCAGCGTGGGAGCAGCAGACCAACTCCTCCCTTCGGGGAGAGGCCTGATCCACTAGTGGATTGAATATGGCTGTGATTTATTTATTATATATATATCTTATCGGAACCAGAGCAGTCACAGGTCATACCATACTAGTACATTCCACTAAACCTACCTAACTTCACAATAATAATAATAAGATATGCTTAGGGCCTGGAATTGCACCAGTTCAGCTCCGATTGAACCGAAGGAAGCGTACTATAGACAAGTGTCTTAAAAATGCAATTTCGAGAAAGGTTAACACATCTATATTTGATATTAAAAATATTTCTCATACAACTTTACACATGACTCTCAAGAAAAATGTCATTATTGTTAACCTATAATAACAAGGTATCAATAAAAACATCAATTTCTGAAACATTCATTCATTTTCATTCTATTTACAGAAAGCAGCATTTATTTATTTATTTATATACATTATTATATTTTTTGGTTTACCCCAACTGTATAACCTAGAATAAAATATACAGAACACAATGTAACGAAAATATACTTTGTAAGTAGAAAAATAACCTCATTCACAATAACATTGGTCCCTTATTATAATATGACACTTCAAAAAAGTAACTGTGTACAGTCACGGAAAAAGGTATGACGGGGACATTTAAGTTTTTTTTCTTTAACTGGTTATTTATGGGCCAGAATTTCAGCTACGCCTAAGCCGTGACATACTCAGATCATAGTTGCCTGTCTAGCCCATAAATATAAGTTAAAATAAATTTTTTTAAAAATCTAAATGTTCCCGTACTACCTTTTTCCGTGACTGTACAGTACACTAAATATTACATTAGAAAATCAAACACCAGATTAAATAATCCCACATTTTATATTGCTTAAAGTTCATTGTCTATAGTTTATTCTTATATGAGCTATTATTATTAGCATTTTTCATACTTCACGACAGTTTATTAAAACAAATGCCAACCGATAAATTTTATTGAAGCGGATGAATCCCTGACTATACAGTTACCTCAAGAAATCTTGTCCCTGAATTTTAATCCTTATTTGACGGCTGTAATGATTTCTTCTTGTGAGCCTAAGGGAGCTTACAGTCTGACCGAAATCGACGATGACTCGACTAGGAGTAACTGCTAATTAAAATGGGGAAACACAAAATATCACAGGCAGAGGCCAAGAATGATTTTACAAACATACACTCGATGTATCTACTCATAGACTGTCATACAAAATACAGTGAATTTACAGTAACTTCGAATGTTAACTACTTACTAAAGTAACTGCAATATTAAAATACGCGATCGATCTACAAACAAATAAGAAAGGCGATTTGAGTTGTATTAAAACCAAGGCGAAGGCTCCCTTCTCACAAGGCACACTAATATCAAGACGATATATTATTGATATCAAAATTTCATTACCATCAAGTTTAAAGTTAATGTAAAGCAAAGCAACGATCTCCAACAAAAGATGGTGGCAACACTATCTTCGTATATGTCGAATGTATTTTGTATCGCTGCACGAAATTTCCTTGCAGCTCCTACAAATTCTAGTCTAAGAGTTCTAATTATCAGGGAAGAAAGTTCATAACCAATTCACAAGCTCAATTAATAACGATTTTTTATTTTCGTTTTTCTTTATTGTTGAAATGGCATGATTGTTGTTGGAACAAGAACAAGGAAATTAAAAATCTGCATTGGTCGAACTTTGTCTTCCCTGAAAGTTAGAACTCTCTAGGCTTGAATTTGTAGAAGCAGCATTGAAATTTCGTGCAACGATAAAAATACATTAGACATATACGGAAGATAGTGCTGCCATCTTTTGTTGGAAATCGTTCTTTACATTAACCTTAATCAATATGGGCTCTCGTCGATATCTAAATGTTTCTTATCAGCATCTTGATAAGAAAACACATTGAATTTTCTTTTTAATATATCCGCGAACTGTTAATAAAACCCTTCTAATTCTCATATAATTTAAATGGTGCTCAGTTTCAAATACGCTGCTGCATGTCCTGGGTTCGATACCAGCGGCCGATCATCCGGACAGGTTTTTCCTCAGTCATGCCCATATGGCGGACCCTCGCTGACTTCTTCCCACCTCTTTCCCCACCCTGAGCCATAGGTGCGTGAAGTCTACGAATTCAAAAATGAGTTCTATCAAGGAAACACAATGAGCCTGATTTTTTAAAATTTATTTCTTGATATGGCAACACTATGACGAAATAGCGCCAAGCCAATAACTAATAACAATTTGAATATATATATAAGTTGCTACTATGATTTTAAAGGGATGTTTAAGGGGTATGGCACGTTCTATGAAGAATCAGATGCCACCTAAGTTTTCACGACGGCTGTTCCTTATACAGTTCATGGACGAACCCAAAATTATTTCAACTGCAGCTGCAATCGAAGTCTAAAGCTTGCGTGTTAGAATCATGCACAGAAAGAGCTTACCAGTAACGAACTCTAACGTATAGAATTCTAAGGTAAACAGTGTCAATATCTGGTAAGGAACATAGTTTTGTCATGACTGATTATTCGTACCTACAACACTTTAATGTCCTGGGCAGAAGGGGTAAACTTATGAAAGTTTGTTATATATATATATATAAACTTTCTGCCACTAGCAAAATTGACAAAAACACAAAAAGGATGTTCGACTGATTTACAAACAATAAATAAAGATTATAACCATTTGTATGTACTGATTTACGTAACATGCAGCTTTTCATGCATGGCTGTTTTAAAAGAAGCTAATGTCACGTGAATTAGTTTCCTCGACGTAAAAAAAAAAAAAGTTTTTACAGGATCTTCTGTTGTCATGTTCTAAGTAAATGAAGCATCAAGAGAGGTGCAGTAAAATAATGTTCATATTCAATTTTATTAGACAGAGATCATACAAGGTTATAGGAAGTGTCTGTTACAAGCTAGCAAATTTATTTTTAAAAAATCTTGAATTTAGCACTGCCTAGTTATTGGCACTCCCAATATATTAAAAAATAAATAAATAAATATATAAACTCGAAAATAATTTGGCGGAACTGATATTGTTCCATATTGTTTCTTTGATAATTTCTGCATATACTTTCATTTTTCTCCAGTTATTTATTCCTATAATGTAATTATTGTCAGGTTTTCCTTCCTTAACACCTAGAAGGATGTTTAGAGACCCCTTAGCATGTATGATTATGAAAATTACGTAAACTAATTAATGCTATTAGGGGGTGCCGAAAACTGGTATGCCATTTTTCCACAGTGTCCATTTATTTGTTAATGGGGAAAAATAATTAGAATTCTGAAAATTTTATTTCTTAAAAAATTGCCAACATAGCCATTCTAACCTTCAAGACATAAAAATACGATTGCTACTATTTTAACATAGAGCATCAATTTACAGAAACAAATATTTGGCAGGGTTGCTAACAACTGGACTCAGCAATAACTAGGCATGCAGAAGGGGGTGGGGCGGCGGCAACTACTAGTTAGAGGGTAGTGTTGTAAACATAAGTTGTTTTTTTTCTGTGAAGTTTTTTATTCAAAGGTATCTATTCATTGCATTAATTAAAACCTTCACCCCTAGAGTCTATTAAGTACAATTAATTAATGGCTCTTCACATAAACGTGAACACACCGAGCGGCCGTGGCTCAGTGGTAGAGCGTTTTCTTAGCATTCGGGAGGTCGTGGGTTCAATCCCAGCGGCCGACCATCTTGACTGACATTTTCCCTCAGTCACACCACGCAATTGCCGGGATGGTACTTTCAACTTAAGTCTTGTTCGACACCTTCGCTATCCCGACCTGTCTTAGATGCCTAAACGCCATAAATAAAATTCAAATGTGAGCAAGCTCATTTGGATTCAGCGAAACCCTTAGGGCTATATTTATGAATCAATCCCAAGAGTTATTCATAAATATGGTCCTTAGTCTCTAATGAATAAAATATGGTTCTTTGGATCAAATAATCTTTTAGTTATAACCATTTTAACAGTTCAATCCGTACCATCTTATCTTTTTTGTTCATTATTGAAAGAGCTTCATTGTTGAAGGTTTAGATATTCACAACAATGAAGCGATTTGAACAATAAATAAAAATCGATATAGATTGAACTCTTGAAATGGTTACGAACTGAAAGTCTGAACTCTAGTCTAGACTTGAATTTGTAGAAATAGCATTGCAAATTCGTGCAACGAAAAAAAAAAGTCATTAGAGACATACGGAGGTAATGCTTCCACCTACCGTTGGGGATCGTTACTTTAAACTAACCCTAATATAAAGGTTGAAAATATGACAATATTTTAGTAGCACTCTACGTTCTTCCTGAATATTCGACAACACATTTGCTAAAATTTCATGAAGCTATTCAAGTTAAAATAGAAACGTCATCTCATATTTCTTGAAGGTATTCTAGACAAGTACAAATTAAATCATTTCAATTTCACCTTTAGGCATCTAAGGCACCGGCCGCTGAGGAGGGCAAAGGATTTTGGAATGTGTCAGCCAGGGCCTATGTTGAAGGTGCCAGCCCGGCCGCTGGGATCTAATCCACGACCTCTGGAATGCTGAGCCAACGCTCTACCACTGAGCTACGGCGGCTCGGTACAGTTTGATACATATTCATTATCTATCACTTGCAACAGGCTTACACTATCTCTTGCAAGGCATCTTCATACCATCACATTGACTTTGTTTCACAGCAGCAGCTATGCATTCTGGTAGGAAATCTTCGCCAGGTCGACGATGCACAAATATGATACCATCATTGCTAAATATATATCTATGCAAATCATACCCTCCAGAGTCCAGATTACATTTGTCCACCCTTTTGGAGTCCAAGTTCTGTGCTCCATTTCCCCCCTTCCCCCCATTAAGATAGGGTTTCTTCTTGGGACTCCTTGACTGGGAACTAATCTTGCACTACTTTTTTTTTTAAATTCTTCTGCCAATAACGTTGACTCCAAATAATTCTAGCAGCTCTTTTGCCAGCTCTGAAGTAAATTGATGGTTTTGTAACGCCAAGCGACAAATTCTTCTTTCATCCTGCACCGTTAGTTAAAATTTTCTTCCATATTTAGGAGCAACTTTGTTACTGTTCCCACAACTTCGTTACACATAACTTAAGATCCCCAGCACGTCCTCGGGGTGAACGAGAGGTTAGCGCGTGGTCACGGGTTCAATTCCCGCCGGGATCCATTGTACGGAGTGCTTCGAAGCCCGCTTAACAAAAAAAACTGTAGATCCCATCCTTAGAAGCTCACCAGCACGTTTAAGACATTATTAACAACTCAATCAACCAGCACCCAACTGTGCAGCTATTTTATGGTGGCTTACTAACTTGCAGTACAGCTTACTACATTTACGGCCGTCATCTCTCATTGTTTTTTTTTATGGGGGGAGGGGGGGGCGTTGGTGCATTTTTAGTCACACAAGATATCTAACAATACGATCAAGATTTTATTTTTCCTCACACAGCAAATGGTGCTGACCACAACAGTAAACACATTAACGTTTAACAGTCCCAGAGCAATCCATGATAGGTTATTCTCAGTGACTACGTAAATATTTTTACTGTAAAAGGTGAAACAAAGATAAAAATGTTAATCAGAAAAGTATCGATTTCTTCCCTTTCCACATAATTAAAAAAAAAATGGTATGAACTTTTTTTTTGTTTGCAATCAATTATTCACATTAGGATCTATGAGATGGATGTTCTGTCCGAAGGTGGGTCTTGACCCGAAGATTCCTGGGCAAGATAAACCGATAGTAATTTGCTATTGCCTTCCCTTGAATAAAGATTTCCTAAGGACATGACCAACAGTTTAACGTTGGTTACGAACCACCGGGAATCGAACCCGGGACCTCTTGATTAGAAGGCCGCGGATGTTACCATTCAACCACAGGAACACCATATGAATCTACACGCAAATTAAATAATTCAGGTACTGTATCTATATCTTTAGCGAGTACTTATTTAATGTTACATGGTTAAATCTATATATATATATATATATATATATATATATATATATATATAAAGCGTCCAGAATTAAATCCCTAGTGTAGTTTGCGCCAGACCTGATACTGCAACCACGGTCCAATAGTTCATACGAATGCTAAGCAAGCACTTGTTTCAAGCTGTAGGAAACTACCCAATTATTAATAGTATGGACTAAGCTTCCCCCCATACTTTGTTCGATTTTCGAAAATTATGGAAATTTGAAGGGTGTGAGGCAAGAACATGGTAACCCACAATGTTAAACTTGTAAGAAATTCGATTTTTCATTGGCTGAAAGCTGATTTTTCACGTAAAGCTATACATAAAGGCTTAAAATAATTGTACCAAATCAAAATAACGAATTTCTATTTTTCATGCTGCTGTGTGGGTTACCATGTTTTATTATTTATACCATAATATTCGCTACCTAAGTCACTCAAGAATAAATCTTTTCACTGAACTCGCTGTAAGAATTGTTTAATTTACAAATTCTTTTCCTTTTTAGTGGCAAGCTGGTATACTGCTCCTCGTTTCCCGCCATCTTAATTGTTGGTTACCATCTTATGAATCCCAAAATGTTACAATAGGCTTACCATAACTAAATATTGCTGCCATCTCTGGAGCACAATTTGAAGTCGGACAACATTAAACGACGCGGTATGATTCCTTTCCATCGGGTGCTGAATAACTAAAAAAATAAACATTTGTGGGTTACCATGTTTTTGCCTCACACCCTTCATTTATAATATGAATTTAAAATTATTCTATGGCCTTTAAGGTTCGTTGACTCAAGCCATCCTGGATATGATGATATGAAGTATTATGTTTTTCAAATACTTTTCTTTTTAAAGCTTATGCCACTGTATAGTCTACGACGATATTTTGTTGGTACCGGTAGTTAAATGCTTAAGCTAAAAACCGAGCAGCCGTAGATAAGTTGGTGCAGCGTTGACCTAGCAATCAGAAGGTCCTGGGAACGACTCCAGTTGTCACTCATCCTGACTGAGGTGTTTCCTCAGTCACATCAAGCAAATGTCCGGATGGTAGCTACGAACTAGGCTCTGGCCAATTACCTTGCAACATCCTCTTCCGGCTTAACCCTAAAGATAATAAATAAATTCGAATTTTTGCTAAATCATTTCGTAGCTTCTTAACGACTACATTCCTATTTTGGAAAATTGTAATAATGTATTTCATCCTTCCATACATGGGCGGCGATTACGTGGGGGGGGGGGGGAGAACTTGCCCCCTTTTTTTCTCGAACATTTGACTAGTGGAAATAAGATACAGAAATAACGTAGTGAAAAGCGTAAAAGGTAGAATCATCTTCCTGATTCTCGAGTAATTTGTCGCCCACTGAGTATGCTACCAAAAAGTATTCCCTTACTTTCTCGATCATTATCAAATATTACAATTACTCAGTTTGCCCACAAATATGCATGTGAATACATTTAATCAATTAAGAGAGATATTTAATTAAATAATTATGCGGACCTTATTTATTATAAACAGTGTACAAGAATATCCTGCAACGTTTTCAATGACACTTTTAAAAAATTCTACTATAATGACCATCAAACATTCTTCAAATTAAAAAAAAAAAAAATCTAGCTTGGTAAGGATTTGAGATATTTGGTGGAAAAGAATCTAGAATATTTTGTTCTAGACTTTTTAATCCTTATAGTATAGAATATGAAGGGTTCGGAAGCAAAATATGAAAACTTGTTGGCGAAACCTGTTTTTATTAGGACCAAGTGACAACTTATTCTGGTTAGAGGAATAGAGGCTGTTCTATGTAGTTTTGTAAACTTTTAAAATTTTCACCATGGGTCCTCAATGACTGTTCGAAACACACACTTTGGGTTATCACGTTTCATTCCCGGACCCTTCCTATTATATCCAGACGTAAATTTCCCATCCATTATTCAAAGAATAATTATGCCCAATTGTGAGATTATACTTACGAAAGCAAGTTTTGTTTGTTTGTAAGTTTATGGATGTTTCTTTTTATTATTTTTATAGTTTCTGTTATTATTATTATTATGTAATTGCAATCAAAGCAAAAGTTCTAAATATTCTTTTGTTCTAATAATGTTTAGTATTGATAAAATACACCGAAATTCCGTACGAGAATTTTTCTCATAAAAAAACGAAGTATTCTCAATTTATTGAAATCAAAAGTATGTTCTGTATGGATGGTTCAGAGCCAGAGTGAACCCACATCATTCGTACTATCTTTATTCACTTCTTTTATTGATATGCAAATTAAGTCCAGTGAACTAGCTTGGACTAGATTAGATCTGAATTCTGTAGTCTTTTCAAACTGTCCATTTATTTTAATAATGTGTATAACTCGAGAAATAGGTGTTCGTGATGAAAACTGGCTTGATGTTGCCCAAGGACAGAATCCAGTGGCAAACGTTTGTTACTGCGGCGATGAACTTGCGAGTTCCCTAAGCCACAGAATTAGCATAAGTTGTGTATCTTTTTGTTCTTCTGAAATGACTCTTAATAATGCTATTCACAAGTATGCAAGATCAGTATTTCTATCAGGTGTTCTCCGTGGATGAGTCGGTAATCAAGGTCGATCATCGCATTTGTAATCAAGGGGTCCTGGGTTCGAGTCCACGTGGAGGACAATTTATCTCAAGTGCAAACCGAGTAGTGGTTCAGATTCCACTTTAAGCTGTAGCTGTAGGTCCCGTCCTTCATAACCCCGCTGCTGCAAAAGAACATTAAATAGAAACAAACGTATTTCTATCCATATAATAGAAATAAATAAAGCAAAGTATTTTTTAAACGGTTTAACCCCCCACCCTCCCAAATAAAAACATGGTTTTTGCCAACCCTGCCTTTTGCCTCAGGTCGGAATGGGTTAGGTGGTGGTGAAAAGATCGGCTAGAGGTGGAACTGAGAAAAACCCTGGAAAAAGTCAGGATGGTCGGTCATGGGGTTCGAACCCACGTGCTGCTTCGAATGCCGCGACGTTACCGCCTGGTTACTAGTTGAGAAGGTGAGCATAGTATCTTTGTAGTCATTCAACTCAATTATTTCAGGATAAAGAGCTGGGAAACTTACTACGAAAATATCAGTTAGCAAGCTCGTATGCACTGGATCTTCTCGAGTGTACCTGCTGTGGCCGAAGGAGGTAGATGGATTGGGTTCAAATTCCTATTTTCAGATTTTCCTAATGACGTTAGCGAGTTTAATTTTCTGTTTATTTAAAAAATGTTGTTCAAATAACGTATGAATAGAACAGAAAGTGATTTGAAAGTAGTAAAAATACTGTTCTGAAATTGAAGTTTCTTTCTGAGCACTTCTTTTCCGTATCTCACTCTCAGTTTTCTTGCAGTTTCACGCAGGCCTATACTGGCAGTGGATATTCATTGAACATAATACTAATGACGCAAATTAAAAATCTACATAAGCCTGATTGTAATGACAAGCACAAGTAAGCTGAATTTTATTCATGGCCTTTATGCATCTATGGCTTAGTTCGCGATAGGGTACGAGAAAAGGGTTCGTTCAAGTATCAATCCCGGTATTTGCCTGGTGTAACAAGAACCACCTCAGTCAGCATGGTTGACCTCTGGTATCAAACCCATGACCTCCCGAATGCGAAACGAACGCTCTACCAACAGAGTTAAGGCCGCACAGTACACGAATAAGTATTTATAACGTTATTGAGGATTGCCTCTGTGTTATGAAAATATGGAACAGCTTCAACAACAATGGCTAAAACAGACTGACGTTACAGGGAGGGGAGACTAGGAAATTACAGAAAGTAAAATTATGAATGGTTGACTAGAGCAATATGTAAGGATAAATTTGAGCAATAACATTCGAAAACGTCACGGGATTCGAACCCACGCCATAAATATAGTAGTACGATAGCTATGCGCTTTAAAACATCGCCCACGGTGACTACCAAGAAGTTTAAACTTTTGCTTGTCACTCCAGCCGTAGCAAAGTTTTCCCGGTTTTTTCTCCTACAGTATAGAGAACTGCATTGACTAACTAAACTGGGGTACTATGCTGTATGTTCTCTCCCTGTATGAAAAGTTTCATGCTTATTCGAAGTGGCGCTTGCTTCGTAACTGCAGATGCAACTCCCGATTCGCTATAGTTATGACTGGAGAATGCGCAATAAAAAAAAAAACCAAATAATATAACATTTTTTTACCTTAAGGAATGCATCCCGTGTGAACAAAAATATGTCTTAAATCATCTGAAAATAACCCGATACAACTAATCAGACAGGTTGTGTAACGCTACAATTTCACTGTCAAGGAATTAAATATGGTTTAATCGAGCAAACCGACACACGGCTTACGTCAATATTTGTCGATATGACGATGACGCGCTCACTTCCGACGCTGCTAACTCCGAAACTACGCTTTATTTTAAATTTCTTCAGTGGAACTTTTTTCTTGGTTTGATGAGAATATTGTTCACTAATTTTTGTCCACCCTGTATAACCAGGAAACAAGAGAAAAAGTGACACACCGAGCCGCCGTAGCTCAGTGGTAGAGCGTTGGCGTCCGGGAGGGTGTGGGTTCGATCCCAACGGCCGACCATCCTGACTGAGGTTTTTCCTGTCACTAGGCAAATGCCGGAATGACACCTTCAACATAGGCCCTGGCCGACACCGTCCCAACTCCTTTCCTTTCGCCTATCTCGGTCTGAGCCTTAGATGTCTAAAGGCCATAAATGAAATTCAAATTCAACAAAGAGTGACAATTTTACCTTAAAAGAAATGTGTAATAATACGTATACACCTTGAAATGCACATTTTAAACACGAAAGAAGCCGACCGGGTAGCCGTGCAGTCTGAGGCGTTAGGCCAACGACTCGAAGGTCCCTGGTTCGAATCCCGTCAGGGGCATGGATGTTTGTGGATTTTAACTGAGTGTAAATGGTCGAATAGTGACGGCCGAAGTCAAAAGTTACCAAACTGGCCCATATAAAATAAAGTTACACATGAAAGTAAAATAGATGTGTTAGACGCATCGGGCCTGGTAACTGTTCGCATAAACAGATTCAACTTGTCGAAAGTACGGTCGCCGCTTCTAATCACGAACAACAAATAACAAACGGCAATACCCCTGTTATTTGCTACTGGAACATAATACAATGCAATAGAAAATATCCGCACTTCAAGAAAATAAACACTTGCATCTGTAGTCACTTATCGGTTGTGTAACTGTTTATTACAGCAAAACAGATTTTAAGGTCATGCCTTGTTGTTGACTATAAAAAGAAGGGAGTATTAATGTAGGCGACCAAATCTGCAATAGCACCATCACGTATTTTCAACAATACCACATGGCTTTTGGTGAAGTCAGACCGAAATAATGCCGTGGTATCTACAAAGATGCTGATGCGTTCAGGTATCCCATTACCAGGGACGTACCCAGAACTTGGTTTCGGGAGGGGGGGGGGTCCAGCGCCTTCGCGGTCTGTCTGGGTGTCAAATTTTCGTAAAATGCATATAATTTCGGGGTGGGGTGTCCGTAGTCCCCCCTTTTTCAGCGTACATCCCTGTCCATTGCCAGTGCTCTTTTAAATGCTATTTTTATTAGGAAACCATAGGCGCTCAAACTGATAAAAACTTGGGTTCCAGGGTTTTTCCTCAATCACACTAGGTAAATGTCGGGATGGCATCTTCAACATAGGCCCTGCCCGACACCTTCTCGTATCCTTTCCCCCTCCCCTATCCCGGCTTGAGCTTTAGATGCCTTAAGGTCATAAATGAAATTCAATAACAACAACTTTGGATAGAGAATTGGAACCTGGCACTTCTTCAATGTACACTACAATCGAACCACCTCAGAAAGCTGGTAATGAAAAAACGCGGGAACGTTTAAGAAGGAAGATATACGTACATAGTGAAAAATTCTAATTGTAATTTAAAATGAAACTTCATTACTATAGAATTGCAAATTAAGTATGTGTACGAGATTTTACAAAAAACAATCACAATGTCAGCACAGGTGTTTATTTGCAATTTAATATTGCATACTTCATTTTTGATACAGAATGTTTAAAAAAAAAAAAATCCTGATACGAAGAAAAATTATCTTGTTGGGAGAGTATTATTAATGGCCTTCAAGGAAGTTTAGTATAGAGTAACACCTTACATCGATTACATATGATGGCCACTTTACCTGAGAACATGGGGAAGTTTCAATGTCTGGCTTTTAGGACTCGATATGCAATATACATTCCGTAAATCTACTTCTATCTATAATGCACTTGATTTTAATGCGATTGTGCGCAATTTAATAGGATTGATTTAAATACATTTAACACCATACATGGGCTAAATTTATTAGTAGAAACATTAACAGAAACCCAGCGCACGTTAAATATTTATTTGATTCACCAGCCTTTCCTTTGAATCTTCAAACACTTTCACAGTTGATGGTTTACACAGAATCGAGGGTGTTCGGAAAATTCAAAGTTCAGTTAAATAAACAGTTAACGTACAATAACTCTCCTTTATCAGTGATGGAAATATAATTTCATTACGAATGACACGTCTTCTCTGTGATGGACACACTTCTTCTCAGCACGAAGTAATTCATTCATTGAAAACAAACTCATGCAGTGTTTCGAACCGACTAACAAATAAACCGCAAGTTCAAATGTAAAGTGTGTCTTAATTCTACTATTGAAAACAACACTATCTTTGCATCGAGACGTAATATCATGAAAGGAACAAAAGGGAAAGTAAAGCTGGCGTTTTAAATGTAGCGGTGATATCAAACATATATACTTCAATAGAAGGAATCTCTAAATGAAGATGGTGACGACCTGAACAAAGAAATCAGAACATATTGATTCAGCTGTTACGAAACAAAAGGAATTTTTTTTTTTAATCGGTAGAAATAGAATGACTGTAGATTTTGAGAAGCTACTCTGTCCTTTATTTCAGACCACACATGCTCTATATTCATTGGATTTAAAATACAATAATAAGGAGGTAACTCTAATATTTTAAAAAAAGCATTCTTTCATACTGGCCTCACGGCTTCTCTTGCATTCAGTTCAAAATTCTTCAGTTTGCTACTCTGAATCACTTCTCGCTGGGCAAAGACTGTCTGACCAAGAACCTCTGCATTCTTACATGAACATGGCAAACCTTTCAATCTTGAAACTTGATTTCTAACGTTCTATAGATATGAAGTTTACTATACGTTTTCTGCTATTATTTATAACCACACAGCAATCCTATTACTTGTTTACCACATTCCGAATATTGATAAATATATCCAAAATCTTTCTAATTACACTCGACTAATTTTTCTTTTAAGGCAGCGTCTTATCCTGCATTTCTGAAACAGTTTAATGATTATTAATTGTTTTTATTAAGTATTCTTACTTAGAGATAAGAATCTTTTTTTGGTAGTAGTAAATGTCAAAATGGCGACTCTTTGTCTAAGTTCCCACACAGAGACAGTCGTAAAAATTGACAGTTATGAAACACGAAATCAACTCAAAATATTATTTTCCGCTAAAACAATTTTTTTTACAATAAGCAGTAGAACAGTTTCTGCGAACGAAAGCTAGTTCCTACCTTTCCATGAGATAGCACGTTCAAAGTTGCAACACTTTTGCGTTAAATACTTAAGGCCTTCACACGATCACTTATCGAGGAGCCGTAGCGCAAGTGGTAGAGCATCAACTTTGCATTCATCATGTCCTGGATTCGAATCCAGTGCCCGTTCATTCTCACACCTTAACTGAGGTTTATCCAGACAGTTTCATCAGTCATACTAGGCTAATACCGGGATGATACCTTCAAACTAGGACCTGGATTGGACACACTAGGAAGAAACGATTGCAATCTTTGAAAAAAACAGATGAATGTGTAATTCAAATGAGCAGTTTGGAAATAATGACTGCAGTCATGAATTGGGTTGTCAATCGATTACAGTTAGCAGATGACCAAGTAGCAGCAGCAGCCACGAGATGCATTTAAATGAATGAAAGAGAACGGTGAACCAAAAGGCTTACCAGAAGTTTTAATAAAAAGTACCTTCCATTGGCAACTGCACAGATCCTCCGTTCATATGAACTGAACTCTTCCACCTACTTGGATTTAATAGAATTTCCGGATCAGTTGGTGAAAGCCTTGTATCAAGATCGAAGCATTCGAGGAAAAAATCTGCTTACATTCTCTTCCCTCCCGTCTGAGCCTAAGATCTCTAAAGGCCAAAAATATAACTGAGAATCACTTCGCAACACAGAGTTAAGTATTACGAAAAAAAAAAAAAAAAAAAAAAGTGGCACTTGCTTCTTTAGTGAATAACTGCTAGTACGAAAACCCTCCTGTCATGGAAATGTATCTTCTTTCACACACTCATCTTTTTAAAGTTACGTCCTATATTATATCAGCCACTCATTTTAAGAGCATTATTATGCCATGACACACAAAAATGAACATCACAGAAAAACGGATACACACCCAGTCCCACCACACAATAAGGCCTCGAAAATCTATTAAACTTCAATAGTTTTACTTATAACTTGCATTACGATCATTTTTTAACTTGCTGCATAGAGTGAATGAAGGCAGTATATCGTGTTGCGATTGAGAAAACAGCAGAATTGAAAACACTAGAATGCATATTGGAAAGTACTCAAATTTAATATTATAAAGAGGAAAAAAAAAAGTGGGTTATTTCTTGGTGAAACTTCGTACAAGGCGCGGATTGATTTAGTTTCATTTGGGAACTCTTTTATAGAAAAATTTCAAACAAACTGTTGGCTTCCATATATTCAAATACTGTACACGTTACAATCAACCACTAGCCTCAAATGCATAGCTCTGACAGCTATTACATGTTCGTGGGTGGTGTTTTCCATACTATCCATTATAATAACTATACCCTGATTGTCCATATTTTCTCCAACAATTTGAAACAACATTTTGATTTAATCCATACAACAAAGGGACTCATACATAATAATCACTAACTATTATTCCCACATACGCTCCTCGATTCGTCATAACAATCAGAAAACTGAAGAACAGCTGCCTTCACCTCGCGCAACACTTTCTCGAAAATCACTTTCATGGCTGTGTTGCCATTGATCACTCGTACATCCAGAACATCCTTCATCACTTCGTCTTTATGCTTCTCATACTCTGGCCACACGCATGCGTCAAAGTAGCCCGGAGGATCAGCAGGAAGATATTCCCTCGCGTTTCTCCGTCCCCAACAAATCTCCTTATCTAGTATTAAGTAGTATTTCATGTTACATATCTCAACGATACGTTTGTAATTCAGAATGAGAAACCCCTCCACAATAAGAATAGGAATACTTGATCTCAGCCGAAAATGTTCTTCTTTCGGTAAATTAGCTAAATCAGTTTGATTACAATCAAAGTCATTGATGCCTAGCATATAAATTGAACTGACTGTTGATTGCGGTGGGCAACGATTTGTGATTTCTTGAATGTCCGACCACATTTTCTCCATATCCATACTGGACATGATTTCCCAGTTGTAATGATTCAGTTCAGGAATTAAAACGTGGCGATCACTATCCTCGGGTAGAAAATAATCGTCCTGATTTAGCAGAATAGACCCAGGCAAGGCCTGATGTAAAAGCCGAGCAATAGTTGACTTCCCCCCGCATGTTACGCCAGACACACCTATAATAAACCAACGATTCATTCTGCCATACAAAAGCGAGTCACACTCAAAATTATCACAGATCAAAAAAACTGTCTACGATTGCCAACCACTAACAAAAACACCTATTTATTTATATATATATATATAAAAAAAAATGCTTCTACCTTTATTCTAACCTAAGGATAACATCACATAACAACATTTCATTTTTCACTTTTGAAGCATACCACAGTAAATACTAACAGACTACCTATAAAACAGAGTCCCATTATTGCTGGTGTCATGATACCATAGATCACTGGTGGGAACAAATCATGTAAGAGATGATCGGGATCTACAAACGGTAGAACTATCATCCAAAACGTATAGTACAACGAAAATAATAAACTTCCAACCAGTAGTAATTTACCAAGCGTTGCATCAGCAATTGTCATAGCTTCATTTCAGTGAAAATACTACTTGAAAAAAAAAAAACGAAGAAACCAAACAATTAACTAACAAAATAGTCCTGCTCAAATTTTTCAAAATCTTCCTCTGTAAACACCGTTTCGCTTTCTTCTTCGGGCTTCGGTTCAACCTCCTTCCTTAACTTGACAAGAATCTGTAATAAATAATAAAAAAAATTGTTAATCATCATGTTATACATTATTATCTAATATACAGCTACACAATTATGATCTGAGTTTTTCCTCTGTGGTTATGTACATAGGTCACTACGAAAGTTTTGCAAAAAGGGCGTAATTTTCACAATCTTTGAAACTATTTTCCACTACACTAGATTTGACCACCCTTCGTTAGTAATCGTCGAACTAACTCTGCCATGTTTCCTCCGGGCGCTGGGCACTTCATCACCTCATGCCCTTAGAAGATTTTCTTTGTTAGAAAACCTCTTCCCTTTGAGCCTGTTTTACATGTGAGAAAACAGCGCGAAGTCACATGGAGCGAGGTATGGACTGTAGAGAGAGTGCTCCAACACCTGCAACCCAGTACATGCCAAATATTTGCGTGCACGTGCGTTGGCATGGTGATAGCTAGCCGATAGCGTCGAAAGATGATGATGAGAGATTGAACAATTCTGGGCACCACTTCTCTGTTACTGTCTTAAGCGTTTCCAGCACCATGCGCACCACAACTCCCCTAACGATGAAGAAGACAGCCACCATTCTTTTAACAGATCGTAATTTTCGCACTGACACGGACGTGTGTTCACCTTCAAGCACCCACATTTTGTTCTGCGCGTTCTTGGGAACGTCATAATAGTGAAGCCAGGTTTCACCACTTGTCATTATGCTTTTCACATAGCGACATGTTCCATTTTCCAATTTCTTGAGCATCACCTGGTACCATGAAAAAACGGCGTGCCATCTGCTCTTCGGTTAAGATATGGAGTACCCAAAAGGGAACAAACTTTTTTAAAAAAAACTTGAAGGTGGTCGTGCCCAATTGCGTGAATTGACTGTGCAGAAATATCTAAACATTGCTCTATTTCGCGATAGGTCACATGCCTGTCGGTCTCGAGCCTCTTCCTGACAGCAGCGATGTTCTCTTCAATGACAGATGAGGCTGGGGGTCATGTCCTTGGAGCGTCTTCCAGGCTGAAACTCCCTCTTTGCAACTCTCAGTACCACACCCGAATATGGTAGTCAGATGAGGACACACTGATCAACACTCAACCCACGTGCAAAGTTGTACAGCAAAATTGTCCGATATTCATCTTTTGACCAGGAACATTGCGAGCACTACTCACCGCCACAGCTTAAAAGCAACTACCACCCTGCGCTAATCCTGCCGGCTGCAGTGCAGATTAGAACCTCCCTCAACACGCGTGGACTTATAACAACATGCGATCAACGAGTGGGCCATATTGCAAAACTTTCCTAGTATCCTTTGTAATTAGATTTAAATGACAATAGTTCTTTGCCGTTATTAATATACAGGGTGGTGTTAAAAAGGCAGCAAGATTTCAGAAATTAATTCCCCATACAACAATGATGCAAACTGATTTGCAGTTTCAGAGCATGGGGTGCCCAGCGTCGGGGAGATACAGTCAGAAATAATTAAAAGTTGCAACCAAAAGACGTATTTAATCAATTTAATGACTGAAAAGTGCATCACAACGATAAGCATTGAATCTTTTGGTACCTGGACTCTTGAATCACAAACTTCTTGAAATACAATTTCAATTGTCATTTGCCAATTTTGACCGCCTCGAAGCTCCAAAACTATATAACAAAATTTAACAATCAATTTTGTACTCTGGGGAATTTAAAAGTAAACTACAGCCTTGTATTTTTGAACCATCCTATATAGACAACCATTAAATGAACGATAGGCAGCTCAGAATTCAAATGACTGAAAAAAGACAAGGGTTACCTCTGTCAAACAAGTTTTTATTCCAGTTAATGAGTAACAACGCTCAATTATTTAGCACTGCCTACGTCACTGTGAAAGCTGCGATTACCAGATGATGATTACTGGAAATCTACCGTGATTATTCTTTGTACTTGTATAAATGTTAGAAATAGAATTTCTGTAACCAGTTTTCACAGCTGAGTTTCCATATTTGAAAGGCCCATGGCTGTGATTCCCAGTAGCCGTAATGCCACATCTGTGTATGTTGAAAAAGAAAGATTTTTAGGTTAAGTTAAAGCTATAATGGAACTATTGAAGCAATTCCATAGGTTTTTGATTTAAGAAAATCCCTGGTGAAGGCTGATGGATGCTATCCTGTATTTCCAAAATTATCAAACACAAAGCGTGTAGCATCTCAGGGCTTCTAAAGGGACGACATTCTTCCTTTTTGCTTAGCTTTCAAGGGTTCTTGGGTCATCGATGGAGGAAACATAAAAAGGAAGGACCAACCTGCAGGCTATATACCAATGCCACTGTTGCACCCAGCGTAGGTGTCGTGTGTGCTACTGGCATATAGGGGATTTCCAGCAGAAGGTCTGATGATGAGAAATAAAAACATATGAGGACTAGGGAACTAATCTTTTATTTGGTCGTGGAGTTCTTTCGAACTGCTAGAACTGCAGAAGCAGTACCATGAATTAAAAACTTAATTCAAATAATAAACATCCATAGAGAAAAACCCGATGGTCCAATATACCATTCTGGGAAACACAAATTATAACGACTAATTAGATATAATCAATAATAACAATATAAATATTAATTCTGTTGTTATGGAACTTCAAGATTAATAATATTTTACATATTGAATCATTTTAGTAAATAAATAAATTCATTAACACCATTATAATTAGTATTTGTTCACTTCACTAAGATGATAAAATTGTGCTGCCATCTATGGAGCATTAATTCAAACTTCTTTCCTATACATCATAGTTATAATACAATATTCGTATTTAAATGATTAATTTAATAATAAAAAATAGTTAATAAAATTAAGAATAATTAATATTTAATGATGATAATGAGCTATGCCTCAAGCGGTGAATATTTCTAATCGCAATAAATTCTAGTAAACATTGCATTTCCTACTTTAAGACACTAAACAATCTATATTTTTCTCTCTAATAACAATGTTCAGTAACACACAATCTACGTTTAGTTCAGTAACTTATGACGTGGTAACAATTGTAAAGCAGCTGAAACTGAAGATTACAAAACATGGTAACGAAGAGTTTCAACACCTTGCCCAATCTTTTTAAAATATATTTCTCACTCTTTATTCACATTTTCATATACAGAATGGGTGATTCTCCGCAAAAGGTGAATTTTGGACTTTTATGTTTTCGAAAAGTTAAAGCTGCGTTAAAAGTAAAGATATTTCGGTATCATTCTTACAGAGTAACACGTACAACAAACTTCGATGAAATACAGTAGTGTCCGAGTTAGCTGAACATTACTTTTCAAATAAATGCATTTTGTAAGAAATCAGTGACCACGGAAGTGAGAACAAAGTGTGAAACTCTTTACTAGGGAACATAAATGTAAGGTGATGAAATAATAATAATTTTCGTAGGATTATATTCCTCTTCACAATGTAATATTATTGAGCAATCATTTTTAACAGTTAAAACAAAATTAGGGTATTTTATATGAATGCGCTATAGAAGCATATTTGAAAAGAACAAGAAGTCCTTGTACCAAGACAAATATTGTTTTACTCTGGGAATTATATCACCAGTTAACTAATTAAATTCTTTACATTACTTGTAGATTTTCTCTCTCCGTGATATCAACTCTGTAGTCAGCTAGGAGTAACGGAGGTGGGAATTTAACTAATAATAGTCCAGAAACTTTTAATTGTATTTACAGATTCAGTTCCTTTTATTCACGTGCAAACAGTAGCGACTTATGGTTTTCAACATTCTTTTTGCTAAAAATTAAATACCACGGAGGTGAGATTTTAGCTTGACGCCAGAGAATTTTCTAATGGTTTATAGCAAATTGCAAGCATAAAATGGAACACATTTGTATTCTTTCTTCCAGTATTCATATACTCTATTTACGTCAGATCTCCACTAACGTTTAATCTGTAAGAACTTAATCTTTTGGTAACGGAGGTGAAGTTACAGTGCGGGCATAAAACATATTTTAAGTGGAAAATATATATAATAACGAGCTTTTTGACTATTGACTATACAGAGCTAAAGAATTTGAGTTAACTACGCAACGGAGGTGAGGTCTCACGCCTTATGGACCAAAATACGGGACTTTAAAATTGTTCAAACATACGAAAATTGTTTCATCACACGGCACTTTAGCTATGTGCAAAGAGCATTACATTTCTGAAGTTTTTTTTTTTTTTTTTTTCAAACTCCCACCTTTCCGAGACATGAAAATACACCTTTTACAGAGAATCACCCATATATAAATAAAACACATTTTCACATAATTCATCGTTTGTCTTAAGAAGCCTTCCGGAGGAAGGTGAAAAGTACTTGGTGAAACCATTTTTTTCAGTTACAAAGAGGACAATAAGGATTGATATTTACATGGCAACGTAATATATTTAGATAATATTTGTCTTCCATGCGTAAAAGCGTGATTATAATTTTCTATTCTGAACATAAGTATCACAAGCTTGTTGAGTATTATGGCGATGATACACTATATATACGTTAGTGGTCCGTCATGTATGCTCACTTACCATTTTGATGATCTGCGGTTTCGAAAAATGTGGCAGATGATGAAAACCATGCCCTGTTACTTATTGCCATTTGTAACGTCAGTGAAACTTATTTTCAGAAACATAATAAGAGCAGTTCCCTCCAGGAAAAGAAACTGCTTATGACCTGTAATACAGCAACCAAGGTAGAGTGTTGGGAAAGAACAACTTTCGTAACGACTTATTTTACCAGGTTCGGAACCATCAAACACAGGCATGGTTCGGATTACACATTAATAGTAGAAGCAGATATATCCTTAGACGCTACTACTCTGCTGGTAGTGCGTTGGCTTTTTATTCCGGAGGATACGGATTCGCGCCCAGCGACCGCCCATCCCTCGGTCGCACCGGGAAAATGCTAGGATGGTAACTTGAATAAGACCAGGGCTGGTTCTTTTCTATACCCTTCCGTTGTTATTGTTATAATCTGTCACGTACAACGGTCTCTGAGCTTCTAAGGGTGGGATCTACAGTTTCTGATATAGGCCAAACCTCTCCGTTCGATGGACGTCGACGAGAACTGAACCCGTGACCACACGCACACAAAGCAAGCGTGCTAATCTCTCGGCTACCCCGAGGTCAGCTGTATTAGAAGTTCGTTAAATATATAAACCAAATAACTACCTAAATAAAAGATAATGTGTACGTGCATACATTTTCTGCTGTTTTTGAGGGCTCAATATCCCCGCAATATAATTCCAATGTTACTGCGTTTTACGTATATACGTGAGATATACACACCACAACATTTTAACGCTTCGACTCGCCTACACATCCAGAATGTGCCTTTACGATATTATTACGTTCCGAAAATGAGAAAAGTGAAACATATAAACATTAGCCTTAAGGGTACTCGTTGCGCCTCGCAACAATGTTTAATCGTTTCTCAAAAATCAAACAAAACTATCAACAATTTTGCAAAAGAGGTTTCTAGTACTTACAAAACACAAAATAATATAATTGTCAGCACTTTTGAGATGTTAGCAGTCGTCTAGTAGTGTCTTCAAAGTTTATGACGTCATATTTTAATAGACGACTAATTGGTGCCAATACACATTATAGTGGGCCGAAAAAATAGCAAGTTTTGAGATCGAGATGGAATAGTGCGGAAAAGTTGTTACTCATAAAGAGATGTCGACTGGCAAAAATTGTTTGAAATCGGGTAATATTTGACCCTTGCGCATCGCGGCCAAAGTTTTAAAATTTTGGTCAATTTTCTTAATTTTTATCCTTTTTCAAAAATTAAGTAAGAATGATTATTATACATACAGCTATCCGTGTTGAAAAATGTTGTCTAAGCGTGTTTAAATCATAAATCTAGGTGATAAGGTAATAGGTCCAGGTGGGAAGGGGAGATGGGGGGGAAGGGCACATTTGCCCCAAAATGCGATTTTGCCGCATCATCATCTGTAAAAAACATACCTATACCTAATAAGTACGTAATACAATTTGTATTGCAAAGGATACGTTCGGGATGCATTAAAATCATTTCTGTACTCTTCGTAGGAGATTGTACACTTGAATTGTGCATCTCTTCGCCCACATGATTGCTTTCAAGTGACTCCGAACTCACCAGATCAAGGTTGCTGCACCTCGAGTTTCACCATCGCCTATCCCAGCCAACCAACCAACCAGAAGCTATGTTAAGTGAAGTTTTGTGATTTTTTTTTTGACTCGAAAGTAAATTCTTCCTTTGCTCGATTTTGGCGATACATGACCTACGTATGTGGAACCTGGTTCTGATACATGATGTTCTTTAACGATAAGCGGAAAATCTTATTGTTCCTTTTTTCGCTATTTGTAACGTATTGTCTTTTTTGACCATGAAAATATAATCCACAAATAGCACGCCTATTTTTACTTTGCACTGATGTTCATAAACCATATTTTCTCTTCGTATTTTGTTTTTGTTTGTCACTTTCGATGTATCAGATTCGTCTATTCGTGTGAAGTCAAGATACAATGGCAGCAGCAGCAACTCGACTGACACACCATAACGGTCACAAGTCATTGACCGTTGCTTTAAATTTCAGTCTCATCTGCGAAGTCGACGATGATTCGTATGTCAGAGGACCAAACTCCACATCCGCAGACAAATCGTCTCTACCAGAAATGCTACTGTCCATTTCTTCAGTATTATAATTATTTATGGCACTGCATTCCGCACCTTCACTCATAATTTCTTCCTCATGTTGCTTTCTTAAGATTCGTCTTCGTTTTTAAAGTCTGCCGAATTTCTTAGAAACTTTTGGTCGTACATAAAGTTTATTTCCAACGGTGGAGTCTTTCTTGACTCTCATATGCACAGTTAGCAATTACGGTGCATTTACAACGATCAATCATCTTTCCACATTCACAATTATAGGTCACTGGATAATTCCACGAGGCAACATTAAACAGTCTGGCAGATTCTTCCTTAAATTTCTTGAGTTTGTTCAGGAAAGCACTCTTTTTGAAGTCCCTGTTGTATGATTTCTTATATTTCGGTATTGGTCATTGTAAGCTTTGATCACTTGCTTTATTCTCTTCTCTGTTACGATTGGAATGCTTGCTTTGTCATATATTTCTATCACCATCTTTACCACAGTTGAAAAATTAAGTGTTGAGCAGTCAGATTTTACGGCAAGTTTTAGCCTTTCCTCGAAACAGCAGGGTAAGGAGGGACTTGAGATGGAGGCAGATCTTGAGGATTACCAAATATAGGGCAAATCAATTCCGTTCTTGTTGTATGCTTCGCAGGTCGAGCAACCATAGCCGAAATAATGCGCTGCAACAAGGAACTGCGACTATGGCATATAGAAATCGCACTCTTTATAAAACTCTTTTAACAGCTCATGGATCACAAACAAAAATTTCAGTAAAAGCGTGGCGGTATTAACACGTCTTTCCTTGCCGATAGTTCAGCTAAATTGAAGCAAGGCGTCGTTCCTGCACTTGCATTCTTGTTCGATATTTCACCAAATATCGTCGAATAATAGATAAGAAGAAAGGGCGCATTCGCTTAGTTTATTGCACCAAAAATTGGCTTTATCACCGCGGAGACCAGATTAAACACTGTGAACTGGGGAGGGGGAGCATTGTGAAAGGGAACGTAAGAATAACGTTTGAACAGATTTTTTAAAACTTCTGAACTATTTTATGCAATACATCAAGTTTTATGGCCTAGTTTATGATTTACACACACACTTAGACAACAGTTTTCAACACGGATAGCTGTATAATCATCATTCAACTTGATTTTTCAAAAAGGATAAAAAATATGAAAATTGACCAAAATTATCAAAATTTAAAAACTTTGGCCGCGATGCGCAAGGGTCAAATATTATCCGATTTCAAAACTTTTGCCAGTCGACTTTTTTTTTTAAGAGTACCAACTTTTCCGCACTATTCCATCTCAATCTGAAAACTTTCGATTTTTTCGGCCCACTCTAATGCACGTCATCTCGAGATTGCTACCGACTGTTTCTAAAAGTTACATGTAAGTACTACAAACCTATAATGTTACACTTTTAATAAGGTTATTTGATTTGAAGGGACCGCGGTGGATCAGTGGTAGAGCGCTCATCTCTGGTGCGTGAGGTCAACGGTTCGACCACGGCTCGTGCCATGTGAGTTTTGTGGTGGACAAACACCGTGCGCGTGGGTTTTCTCGGGGTTCTCCCGTTTTGAAAATAGTTAAAAAGCGGGCGAGCACTAGCAGGCCCCTTAAATGATGATGCAATCTTAACATTGCACGGATAAAGACAATAAACTCAGTTTCGTACACGGGATTTCCTAACTCAAGACAAGCACACCAATGATGAAATTTTCTTTGCAGAGACGTATGTAATATTCTACACATGTACTGGTATCTAGAGTATGCGGTTCGTCTATGCGAGAATGATTTACTGACCTTATTTTCAAGTTCTTCGTCGACTCCGTACTCAGTGAACACCCGAAGCCGTTTGAGGTTTTCTTCTGTCTTGTCCTGTAGTTTACGCTGAGCCCTCAGCTGGTCTATGGTTTTCAGGTCTCGGAATTTCTCCTTTGGTGTCTTCGCTACAAAGCAAAGTAGACAATAATAATCATAATAAAAAAAAAGCAGGGTTAACTTAAATGCAATTTTAAATAAACGATTTACAGGTTCTATTTGTCACGTTAATTTTTCATTATTGTCAGACTGTGCAGTTTTCGAACTTCATTCTTTTTCATCTGCCCTTTTCTATGATTCTGAGTGTACAATCCCATGAATCAGAAGACTCAAACAACAAGCATAAAAGAAAATAGATATTTATCGGAAATGAAATATTTAGCGGAAGAAGGGCGCATATGAAATGTTAAGCTGAGACATTTACACTCAAATACCATGAAAACCTAACGGCAAGATTGGTAATGACACGCAGGAGCTAGTGTATCACGTTTTACTCCATCTACCGCCGGAAACGAGTGAAACCCAGTTGTTTCGCTTTGAGGTCGGGTACGGGAAAGGTACAGGTGTAACTATTTATACGCGAACAAGGCGTCGCCTAGAGCCTCGCTAATTGGATAATTTTAATTTTGTAAGTTAAACCCGTACCATATTGAATCGTTCTATGCCGAAAGGACTTCAGTCTAAGCGGCCAGTCATTACAATACGAATCTTTGGCCTGTTAATATCACAAGTAAATATATATCTTCATGTATGTAGGAAGAGTTGAAGTAAACAAAACGCTAAGTGCTATTTTTGTGAAAATTTCGTTTTAACAGGAATAACAATATATGTTGTTAGACCTCTAGCATATATAAAATTAAAGTCCAAACACACTGTTGTTTTTCTATTGGGTGTTTATAAATGGTGAGACGTTGTATCTGGAAATAAAATTTAAAAAACTGTTTGGAGTTCTCGGTTGGAGTTACTGGTCTCTTACCAGACGCCTCTCCAGGTGACAGATAGGGGAATGCCGACCAGATATGGTGGGGGTACCTAAAGTATTCCGGGACGGACCAAAACCAGTACTGCTGCCTTGCAGTTAGTAGAGGGATCTACAAAGACTAGGGGAAGATAATCCCGAACAAAAATATCATGGGGAAGGGAAGCATCCTCACCATTACCATTCTGATGAGTGACATCGGCAAGGCTCAGCGATGAACAGAGGAAGACATCTTTGATGTTTGCCTTTATTGAGAGGTCGTACAGCTGACAACTCTACACCGCTAAACCATGTCAAGAAATAGTAGCAAATGGTTCTATGGGTTCTCCTGGAGTAAAATATTCCGGAGATGAATTACTCCTCCATTCGGATCTCCTGGCGGGGACTGCTTCAGGGGTCTCCAAGAACAGGATTAAAAATTAAGATAGTAACGTGGAATGTACAAACCTTATACCAAAAGGGCGCTCTTCAGACGGTATTACGCGAGACTGAGAAGTAAGAGTTCGACATACTAGTGATACAGGAAGTCCAGTGGTAGGGTCAAGATAGAATTCGACATTGCACAAAAAACTTTCAACTACGGGAGAACTCAGTCACATGAGTTTGGAACAGGATTTCTCATTAAGAACAGTATCGTTTCAGCAGTCCAAAATGTAGAGCTCGTGAACTATCCTATAGTACAATACACACTCCATGGTGCTACCCGATTTTAATAAATGTCCATGCTCCGACTAAGCAAGCTAATGATAACGACAAAGATACATTTTACAATGAGCCAGATATGTTGTTTGACCAATTACAGAAGTATTATGCGAAAATTGTGTTGACGGATTTCAACGAAAAGGTAGACAGGGAAGAAAGTTTTAGACCTACAATAGGCAAATTAAGTTTTCACGAAAAGAGCAACAACAGTGGAGAAAGACTGATCACCTTTGCGATATCGAAAGATCTTATAGTAAAGAGCACCTACTTTGAAAACAAAGATATACACAAATACATATGGATATCTCCGGATGGCAAAACATACAACCAGATCGATCACGTATTAGTAGAAAGACGAAGACACAACAACATAATGGACGTTACAGACCGACTATCAGTTAGTGATCACAACACTGAGCGCACAGGGAAAGCAAAGGAATAAAACAACGGAAATTCGAAGTAAAACGATTAGATAACCCAAGTGTAAAAGCAATTATTAAATTGAAATCTGAAATAGGTTCGAAATCTTACAAGCATACTGATGGGGCAGTAAAGAATTCTATATTTTTCTTCTTCTATCATGATTAGTATGTCGAAGTATGTACGCATGAAAATTTTCGCCACTCGACCGCCATTACTTTGGGATATCGCTGATGTCAAATTCTGGTTGTGGAGAGTTGTCTTAAAGCGTGGAAATACCCTTATGTTCTTAAATTGCTGAAATAAATTGAAGGTAAATACACAAAAATGGGTACTGGGTAGAAAGTGCTGCCTTTTGAAGGGTATATTCTTCATGGCTGCCATCTTGAATCTCGATTGATTTTCTTAAATGGGAAAGGGGTCGTGTAATATGTCATTTTGGACTAGAATTTTACGAGAAATCCGTTTCTGAAGTCAGTTTTGCCGTAAATGTATTATTGTCAGAGTTAAGGATATATGCCATTTCTATGCAGGTAAAAATGCAAATACCTGAAAAATATCCATTTCGTTTTGTAATACCGATGGAAATGAAGCCCAGATGCTTACAAATTGCTCCTGGGTATAGTCCCCTATCGATACTGAATTTTATTCTTGAATCCTTACCCGCATAGAAATGGTCCTATGGTCGCATAGATCCTTACCCATATCTCTCACAGTAATACATTTACGGCGAAACTGACTTCAGAAACTTATTTCACGTAAAACTCTAGCTCAGAATGACATATTACATGGTCCCATTCCCATTTAAGAAAATCAATCGAGATTAAAGATGGCGGCCAAAAAGAACATATCCTGCAACAGGACCTTCTGTTTCTTTCGGCAATGTAACAACATATGTGCATTTTCATACTGTTTGACAACACTCCACAGTCAGAATTAAACTTTCATATCAGCGATATCTCCCAAAGTAATGGCGGTCGAGTGGCGAAAATTTGCATGCGCACATATTTTGACATATTTTTCATGACGGAAGAAAAAATATAGAATCCTTTTCTGCCCCATCAGTATGTTTGCTTGTTAGCCGACTTGAGTAATAATGAAGATGACATTAGTAATAGTAATGAAATGGATGTGAATAAACTATGGGAAGCAATTCGTGACACTGTAATGGGAGCAGCCACAGAACCTGTAGGTAAGAAGAAACGACAGAAAAACAAGTCTTGATTTGATGATGAATACATTAACTTTCACGAGGAATGAAAACAAGCAAGGCACCGATGTCTAAACAATAAATTAGAAGCAAATGCAAACCACCGTAGTGACGCGAAACGTAACGCCACACCCAAGTTTAGAAACAAAGAGAAAATTCATGAGATAGAGGAAAATGCTAAAACAAATAACATTAGAGATCTATACAAAAGGGTAAACTCGTTAAGAAAAGGTTAGGGATGATTAGAAATGAACGTGGAGATCTTCAGGAGGATCCGACAAAATATCTCTATGCATGGAAAAACTATTTCGACAAGCTTCTTAATGTGCATACCGGAGTACAAGAGGGGGAAATTAAAATCCATATCGCAAAACCGTGCATACCCGAATCTAGCAAGACAGGTCGAAATTTCGATAAAAAACCTGAAAAATTTCGAAATACAAGGGATTGACAATATCCCAATCGAATTAATTAAAGCGGGAGAAACAGCACTAGTCAAGGAACTACATAAATTGGTAAGTGCCATATGCAGAAAGGAGGAGCTTCCAAAGGAATGGAGAATATCAGTAATAGTTCCGATTTTTTTTTTAAAGCGATAAATCTGGTTGTAATAATTACCGCAGAATCACCTGACTACCAACATGTTACAAAATGTTGAGTAATATCCTACTAACACGCCTCAGTGTAAACGTACATGAAATAACTGGAGATCACCATGTAGATTTAGAGAAATAGAACTACGTTGGATCAGAATTTTGCCTTGAGACCAATATTAGAGACGAAGTGGGAATACAATGGGACAGTTAACCAAATGTACATAGATTTTACAGGGTTCCCACTCATTTGCCAAGATCAAATTCCCTGATTTTTCCAGGATTTCCAGGTCACTACTCAGATATTTCCAGATACCCCATTTTGTATATATATCATAATTCCATGGGAAAATAAAGATCATAGTTGCATGAAAATAAAGATACATCAAAATATGTCACTGTATTCTTTTCTTAAATTGCTTCATGGTTGGCACATTATCCTCCAAACAATTTCAAAAACGATCGAACATTAAATGCCTGCTATAGCTAAATGAACTTCAAACAATAAGCTATCAAATTCCCTGATTTTTCCAGGTTTTCAGACATTTTAGTGAAATTCCCTGACTTTTTAGTGCTAAACTGGATTTCCTGACTATTCCAGGTGAGTGGGAACCCTGTTTTAATATAGCATATGACTCTTTATCAAAAGGGAAAAAGTGTACGATATAATGGGAAAATTTGGATTTCCGAAAAGCTTGTTTAGCTAGTACGGATGTGTCTCAGAGACCCCCAAAGCAGAATACGTGTTGGTAATAACATGCCAGATAATTTCGAAATTCGCTGCGGATTGAAACAGGGTGATGCCTTGTCACTATTACTGCTTAATTCTGCGTTAGAATACGAGACTAAAAATAAAAGATGAAAGAAAGGGGTTAACACTGAATCGCTTAAACCAACTGTTCTTATATGAGGATAATGTAGATTTAATGGTGGATGATACAGATGCACTACAAAGTAACACCGAAGTTTTAGTAGAAGCTGGCGATGACACAGGTCGAGAAAACAAAACACATGTAAGCCGAAACAAAGAGGAGGAAGGATATTAAGAATGAGATCACGGAAGAAATAAAAGTCGCTTAGCATAGGGTAACGCACCTTTCCATTGAGTCCAAAAACTCTTAACCTCGTGATAAATATCAAGAAAGCTGAAATTAAAAATATACAGAAGAGTTATCCTGCCGGTAATACTTTACGGTTGCAAAAGTTGGAGTACGACCCTGACAGCTGAACATAAATTACGAGTGTCTGAAAATAAGGTCTTGAGGAAAATATATGGGCCCAAACAGGACGAGGTGACCGGAGAATGAATAACGAAGAACTGCTAAGACTTTATGATTCATCCAATATTATAAGAATAATGAAATCACGAAGGCTAAGTTTGGCTGGCCATGTTGTAGCTCGGATGGGGAAAAAACGAAGATTGTATTCCATCTTGGTTGGTCAGCCGAAAGGAAAGAAGTCGTTGGGAAGACCGAGACGTCATTGGGATGACAATATTGGAAGAAATCTTCGAGAAGTAGATGTTCAAAATGAAAACTGGCTTGATAGAATCCAATGGCGACCGTTGGTTACTGCTGTGATGAACTTACGAGTTCCGTAAGCCATAGACTGAGTGATTCTTTTCTTCTACGTTGAAAACTGAGCCGCTGTGGCTCAATGGTAGAGCATCGGCTTAGCACTCAGGAGGTCGTGGGTTCAATCCCAGCGCCCGACAATCCTGACTTATTTTTCTCCTAGGTCACACCAGGCAAATGCCGGTATGATACTTTCAACTTAGGTCATGGCCGACACCTTCACGCATCCTTTCCCCGGCCTGAGCATTAGATGCCTAAAGGCCGTAAATAAAATAATTCAAGTTCGTAGGTTGGAAAATAGCACTTAGTGCCCTTCAAGTCTTCATATATGATATGTGAAAGCGGACTGAGTTCTCGCAAAAATCCAGAACGCCCCTGGTGTAAGGGAAATGGTAGAACACGTAGGGAAACCTCGCTCTCAGTGGCGGCGATTGGAAGTTGGGGCAATGCATAGGAACATGAGGGGATCACATAATTAATAGGATATTTTCTTGACCAGCACCTATAATAAAATATACTTTATTGTACCACAACGGTCAACGCCAACTAGCGACAAATATTACTACATGAGTGCACAAAACTTTTAAGAACAAAATGGAAGAAACATAATGTCGTATGTAATACCAGCACCCAAAACACAGAAGCAATAACACATGGGATAATAATAGAAAGAAATAGTTAAGGCTGAATCCAAGTAGGTTTTCCAGCCTTTTTCGTTTTCCGTCAATAATTCAAATTTGAGTGCAGTTAAACAGAAAATAACTTCCACAAATTATAGTTTGCTACATACTTGAATATCATTAATTTTAAATAAAAGTTAACAGAAAATTCAAAACTATGTCAACACACTTTTGGGACATGGAGCTGCCCCAAAAGTCTATTGACATAGATTTGAAGTTTCTGTTAAGATTTCTTTAAATATAATAATAATGGTATTTATTAATGACGTAAGACACAAAATATAGCTTGTAAAAGTTATTTTCTGTTTAATTGCACTCAAATTTGATTGACGAAAAAGGCGGCAAAACCTATTTGGATTCAGCCTATTTCAGGAAAGAAATTTAGTTCATAATCAAATTCAAGAGTTCTATCCGTGTCGATTTTTGTTTTCTTTTTTGTTCATTCTGGCTTCATTGTTATAGGTTTGGATATCAATAACAATGAAAAAAATATCGCACGGAAAGAACTCTTGAATTGATTATGAACTAACTTCAATAACAATAGTCAGCAACAATCAACTTGATGCAAGCTTAACTAAAGCTTGACAGCTTGAATTGTTGAGCAGTCATCATCAATAGAATGGATTATGAACTGAAAGTCTGAACTCTCTAGGCTTGAATTTGTAGGAACAGTATTGAAATTTCGTGCTACAATAAAAATACATTAGACATATACGGAGATAGTGCTGCCATCTTTCGTTGGGAGATCTTTGCTTTACATTAACCTTAATCTTTATAATTATTTACCGGATATGAACTGAGTCCATTAGATTAAAATGTAAGTTAATGATGAGTATATATATTTGAGAATTTAAGTTTAAACTTTTTTCTTTTCTCCACGTCTTCCCCCACAACACTTCCCCAACACCCCTGTCTATTCACTTTTTTTTGTGCTTTCTATATTGACTCCCACTTTTTATGATTGACTTGTTAACCTACTCCCTTTTCATTGCGTTTCCTACTATACTACTATATCCTACTTTTTTTGGGAGGTGCGTTTTCTACACTGTATCCCACATTCTCCGACTGCGATTTCTATTCTGTATTTCACTTTCCTGACTACGTTTCCCTTACTGAGTCCCAGTTATTTTTAATAACATTTATTGTACCCAGCTCAATTTTCATAACAAAACACCATTTTCAAAACACTTTCCCATCAGTACTTAATTAAGCACGCGCTGAACGTCGTCAAATGTTTTTCATGTGGACGTCCACCATCTGGTTTCTATCCCTTTAAATTTAAATTGTGCACGTGTGTTCAGTGAACTTCTTTCTTGTCTGCAACTGAAGTCGAAAATTAAGTGACTAATTGTCCACGTAATCCTCAAGATACTACGTGAGTACATTTCCTTTCATCTCTCTTCAAATTTCACCTATATTATTGCCTATCCGGCCTTCTTCTATATATACCTTAGAATTTAAGTCCTAATAGTAATAACTGATCTGAGTCAGATATTAAAGAAATTTCGGATAAGCAAGGATTAACGAAAAATTAGCAGTCCTATAAGCCGACGTTGATGAAGATAATCTTACCCTAGTTTTAGATTTGTATTAACTTGTGATAGCATGATAGTGGCACGTAAGATTGTAAAATCAGCGGATTCCTGCTGCGATACTGGACGCCTGCCGGCACTGAACATATTAAGGCTCATTGTTTCTTTTCTCTGTACATTAGTTTACAAGTTTCTATGAGAATTCTGTGAACGAAGATGGCTTCATCAAATGATAAAAAGTGAAAGTACGACATTTTTATCTAAAAAACAGAATAGAAAGGTGATTTTGTTCTCCCTATTATTGGATAACTGCAATATGTTACGTACAAGGGAACTCTTTCTGCTGTTCAGCGAGTTTTGATTTCGGACATGTTTGTTGACCTTATTTGAAGCATGTAGATAGCGAAAATAATACGCATAGACTCGCACTCTGTCATATATTTGTGTCCCGAATAAGTCGAGTCGTGTAATTTGAGCGACTTTTAAGCATTAAAATCAACCTTGAAGGTGAAACTTTAGATTAACTAAACGAGTTATCAGATGTACTTCCGTAGGTACTTTTACGTGCAGAACACAAATTTCACCATGCCAATGTTCGCAAATTGAATAGACTCGAGTTTATGATCGAAAATGAACAAAATTCCATATAAGGTAATGCCGTAAAGGAACAACAATACAACTGTGGGACAGGGCGGGCCAGGAGGTTACAAATACATAAAAAATAATAGTTTCTAATACCTCTTGGGGGGGGGGGGGGGGGGCGCTTGCAAGTTCTAAAAATGAAATAAAGCATAATAAATTGCTTTTCAATCTAAACAGATTTAACTTTCTTTGATTTTTAATTAAAAAGCGATTCAATGAATTTGTTCTCCATTATTTCACGTTTTCGTCTTTTATTTAAAGATAAATATAAACAAATCAAGTCCGTTATTATTTAGGTTTTTAAAGTTCAACAAACGAATTACAATTTTACTTATAATTACAACATATTTATTACAAACTTTATAATTGTAATATTCCTTTTTTAAAGAACTAACTTTAAGAACGTAACGGAGCCCCCAGGCCTTGCCGAGGACGCCAAATTGCGAAACCGCTGGGCATCATAACGATTTTGCTACGTGTCTCCATGAGGTGCACTCGCTTCTTTGCTATACTCGCTCCAGCCCTTCGCTTCTTTCTTCAAAACCTAGTCGATCAGTGGTTTAACGCTTCCAAGCGTCCCCCAAAAGGTTATTAGAAACCATTATTATTTATGTATTTATAATCCCCTTCAAACAATTGTATTATTGTTTCTTTACAGCATTACTTTCTATGGAATTTTGTTCATTTCCGACCATAAACTGAAGTTTGTATAAAAAACACTCAATTTATGAACATTTTCATGGTGAAATTTGTGTTATACACGTAAAAGTACCTACGGAAATGCATCTGATAACTCATTTAGTTAATATAAAGTTTGTAACGGTCTTGAAGCTGCGTTCCATTTGTTTTATTCATTATTGTTACGGATTTCCTATGTTGAGCTTCAAAGCCATATTCTTACCATTATGATCGCAGTGTCATCAATATTCTTTTGAGCAACTTTTCTCATGTTTACGAGCAATGGAATAATCTTTCGATTTTCTTTTGTTTAGCTTTCCTGGCGTAAAGATTTATTTCTTGAACTACTTTTTGACTATCTTTCTTCCGTCTTCCTTTTATTACTCATTTTCTGATTGGGTGATAGTGTCAGCATCCGTGAAAGGACCAAAACCTCAATTAATCTCAGATATGTGGTTATCTATCATTGGCAAATCTTCCCGCCAAGAAGATTCCTTGCTCGTTAAACTTATTAATTTTCTTATATTAATTAATATATTATTTATTTCCAGTTTTAAGCTATACCGTGTTTTTGAATTTTCATTCAGTGTGCCAAAATTAAGGTATTACTGGTTTATTTGGTCTGAAACTGAGATCTGCTTCTGGTGTTTATTTTGTTCTTACGCCTTGCTTTCACCATCTGTCGAGGAAGAAGGCGTTTCCAGTTAGTGATATACTGAAAGCAGCTATGATTAAATGAGGTAGCAGGACACTGATCCTCCATTTTTTTTTCTTTTTCTTTTTTTAAGTATACTTTAAAACCTCCATTTCGAGATTAAATCAGTGCTCCTGCCTTAGGTAACGTTTAAATTAGTGGAAAATTTATATGAACCATGTTCGCTTACCCGAGAAATTAATTTTTGGAACTTGAAATTTCGTCGTGTCATCTTCTGCTCTGCTGGATGCACAACAAGAAGACATCTTTGAAAGGACAGTGAATATTCAAATTGGCTTTCGTGTTTTAGACTTCACAAGTAAGATTAAAAAAAATTCCAAATTCAGTTTTCATAGTAAAGTTTGTTTGTGCACTATGTGTGATATTTTTATTATGGAATTTCTAGTGCAAGGTCGTTTCTTCGACATGCGAGGCTAAGCTAGGTAAGGGAACATGGGTCACTTATATGTTATAATGCTTTGATTTAGGTAAGCCGAAATCCGTTAACAGATCTCTGGTTTCTCTCCTTACATGTTTAACGTTTTATTATTTTAAGTAATATTGTGCTTCAAGCACTTCAAGAATGAAATTCTTTAGCTACTCATGCGAGAATTTTAGTGCTATGAGTTCACCATATTTATTTTATTCGTTCGGTATTAGTTGAGTATCTGCGCCCTGTTTCGCCGGCTTTGGTTCCGTTGCCGATTATTTTATGTTAAAATTTCAACCAGTTTCAGAACTGTCTGATCGCTAAACCCATATAATATCCGAAATTTTAAATATTTATTTCGAAAACACCGACAAAATGTCAAAAATCTTTCTTTGCCATGATATGTTGTAATAATTGAAATTCAAAAAGTGCTTACAGTGGAACTGGCCCATATTTTATAGTGACAGTGATAAGAGTTGGAAAGGGTCAGAAGTTTCGTATATTTGCAATTACTATTTATAACTTCTACTTGTAAAACAGTGATTTTCATATTATTTTACGCACAAGCAACTTTGGACTTGAATCTTAAAACGAAACGACTTATGTTAAAGCATAATTTTCGACTACTGTATAACTGAATGATTTTCGAATGATTTTCCATGAACTGAATAGTGATTCTCAAACAATTTTATTTTTCCAAACCGAATTTATGAACTGTCGGGTTTCTCTCTTGAAGAGATGTGAATTTTCAACTCAAGTGCAAATGATATATTCTTTTCTTTTTTCGTTGAAATGAGTTTCAATGCTTATGTTCAACAACTTGATCTTTCTGTCGTTTTATTGAAATAAACAATGAATAAAAAGGGTTTATAACATTTTATTGAAATCGCATGTAGGAGCAGCTAATATTTAAGTTAATTTGAATCATGATGCTTTACGCAGATATTATTTTGAACTTACACTGTCGCATACAATACAAGTGTTATAGTGAATTAAATTTTCTTCAGATTAAAAGGAGTGCACGAACATTAAACTTTAATGTTTTTTTCTTAACGATTTTCACGTTGATTGAGTTAATATTTGCTACAGTGGCCTTGTACACTAGGGGACAATATCGCTGTCTTCTGGCGGATAGGTAGAATGTTAGAACTTTTATTTCTCCTACTTTTTCCTCTATCTGCTAGAATACGACGAATGTCACTAGTGCAGTTTCCAACTGTAGTGCGTGGTCTATTTATTACGGATGCGTGTGAACATTTGCTATTTACTCGTTGTTCTGAGAGATTCAGAATGTTTTATTTTTGCCACCTTTTCTCTTATTTGAGTTTTAAAGTTAACTTCGGTGACTTGCTAGCGTTTATGGATAAACTTTGATTTATCGCCTCCAGTCTGCTGTGTGCATGGAGGCTTGGGCTACTCTGGCATTTTCTATGCGGTGATGTGGGTTGTTCTCTGCGCTCTCTTCTTTGGTGGGGAATTCTTTCCTTTTATCACCTCCCCCCTCCTTTTCCATCGTTTCAGCTTATGCCTATCTCTATGCTATATTTCGGATTTAGTTATCCTTCGGTAATCGTGTGCTCCCTCTTCGGGATTTTTCCGGTACTTGCGTGTCCTGATGATAAGAGATTATGTTTATTTTGATTCGATAATCTGATGCTTTATCTTTCTCGAACGTTATGTGGCCGTGGGTCATGACCTCGACTGGTGAAGCCGTGACCCGTTTGAGTTTGTCCAGCTGGCCGGCTTCGTTACCCGCTTGTCCACGTGAAAGTGAAGTTTACCTTCTTTCTTTCTCACCCTTCTTTAGGGGAATGACACACATTGGGGCACCTTCTAGTTGTGAAGATTGGCGAGGCTTCACTGGGAAGCGTCCGGAGTGTTCCGATGTGCAGCACTTAGGCTGTTTTTGCCCGGCGCTTACCCCGTTTTGAACCTTTTTGTGCTCTCAAGTGACAAGGTTCAGTTTGTTCTGGTTTTAGTTTGTGTGTGTGTCCCTGATCGTCTTTCAAGTTTAACCTTCAAGGTTGATTTTAATGCTTAAAAGTCGCTCAAATTACAAGACTCGACTTATTCGGGACACAAATATATGACAGAGAGCAAGTCTATGCGTGTTATTTTCGCTATCTATATGCTTCAAATAAGGTCAACAAACATGTCCGAAGTCAAAACTCGCTGAACAGTAAAAAGAGTTTCCTTGTTAGTAATGTACTCATGACTATGCTCTCAAGCTCTTTCTTTAAACAAGTGTGGCTACCCCAGATATATATTGTGTTTGCGTATACTTAACTTACCAGAATTTGCCTGTTGGTTCTTAAGTCTTTTCAAATACTTTTTCACACCATTGCGGTTACTAGATTGATATTTGGCTGCCACTCCAGGCTTCTTTTTCTTTGAACCTTAAATAAAAAAAAAAAAAAAAAAAATCCAATTGAAAATAGAGAATGAACAAAGGTTGAATTTTACAAGCATGCTATTTCCTTAGTTGAACTGAATTTGAATTTAACTTTAAAGGCAACTTTGGCTTAGGCCGGATGGATAATGATGGCATGACTGGTGGAATGAAGAAAGTGGGAGAACCCCGAGAAAACCCACGCACACCGTGTTTGTCCACCACAAATTACACGAGCAGGGTTCGAACCGACAAACCCTAGCACCACAGGTGAGCACTCTAACCGTTGATCCACCGCGGCCACGCTATTTTCTTAGTTGACCGTCCATCAGGCGCATCACAAACACATCTTTAACATGCACGACCATATCATCATCATCATCATCATCAATGGACGGAACTTTACCCGCTCTTTGTTTAAAACCATCAATAACCTGATAAATGTTCGGTGGATAATGCAACAACTTTCACGAGTTCATGACGTAACGTTGTTTACACGCGAAAGTAGCTAAATAGTTTCACGTACTTCTCGCTCATACCTCGCTTCCATGATTGAAACCTTTGTTTTCCTTAGCGCTTCAACACTCTGATATACGCTGCAAACATATTTTTAATGTAACTTGTACATTTTTTGGATGACATGTGATCCAGTTATCGTAAATCTTCACGTATGAATAGATTAGAGTTAGTCACAGCTAAAATGATTAGTAACTGGTTAAGTTGCACAGACTTAGTAACTTGTCAAACGTAAAAAAGGGGAGATCAATGAACTGTGTTAAATCGGACGAGCAGTTGAATGTTGGAAGAAATTAGCCCTGACGTAGAGGATGGGTGAGCACAACAGATTATGTAACTGAAAGCGAGAAAAATAACTAAAGAATGGCTACATGCTGTAATGTGCAAACAAAATCGACATTCACTAGTTACATAGAAAAAAAAAAAACTGACCACAACCCGCTTTTGCCTACCCGGCAGTATTCTGTTTTTCCGTAAAATTCGACAATCTAGTGTAAACAGGTTGCCAACTCATTGTGGAGTAGATGTTGTACTGAACTACTTTCTAGCGCGGAAAAACATTAACTGGTCAACATGTCGCCCCCTAAATATGAGGAAGAATTAATAAAGATTTATTAAATCCTCAAAGTAATAATAAAAAAGGCGTAATCTTTCATTGACATGCAAGTAAAGAAATATAAAACCATACGAACTTTCGCATTACCACTGAGAACTGGAGACTTTTATACCAAAATGAACAGAAAGTAATTGGATCAGGCTCACCATATATGCTAGTCCTGGGGTTAACTATAGTAGTGACGCACCAATTTTTAGAAATTTACAGGAGGAATTGAGATAACTGTGTGATGTTTGAGAGTATTAGGGAGGTAAATATTGATGTTGGTAACATTTGAAGTGAATAATGATATAGTTTTAGTGTGTCTTGAAGATGTTTTAGGACGCACTGCATGTTGTGGCGGAAGGAACTATTTTGCGTATAGTTACAATTGTCATGTGGGAGGCGGTAAGGCAGTGTTGAAATGGCATGCCTTTGTGATGATTATGACCTTTCTTGCGTTATTGTTATTGAATCGTATGGAAATGACGAGGGAAAGTGCATTTTGAAGGTTATTTAGCAGAGTATTTATGTAAGGAAAGGAAACGGCCCCGAAACAATTGTACACGACTTTCTAATGAAAATTGGGAGAGTTAACACGCCTGTGTGCTGAAGGTAAGAGTGAATATGTGTCAAAATATATTTTGTAAAGATACATAACCGCACCTAACTTTACCTAACCTCCACGTTCATATGGTTAGTAATTTAAGATAATTTACGAAAAAGGAAAATAAGGAATGTGTGTTTCAAGTGATTTTGGTTTGGTTTTAGTGATTTTAAAATTGGTGCATCACTACTATAGTAATGCCTAGTCCTGTTTCATGGCGTTGAATGTACTTCAAATGATGTTTTGGTGCAGTTATAGTTTTACGTCGCCAGAAAATAAAAAAATTACAGGTAGAATGGAGACCTTTTTCTTTTTGTTCGGCAGTGTGTAATAAGCTAAAATATGTAGGCGGAAACATAGTACTTTTAAAAAAAATAGGATATGAATGCAAAGTGACATCAAATGTGTCGACAGTATGAATGCACGTTGCACAGCGAATTTAGTTCAGAATTCCCCCAGCTGGGTAAGTAAATATGGTGTGTTATGTAAGAAGTACACTGTGATTTTTGTCCAAAGTGAGTTATTTGCATTAAATAAGAAAGGTTCCTTACACGTTCTACAGTTTAAAGTAGACTGCCATTAAAAACAACAGACGATGTAAGAAAACCAATCTCAGCGCCTATTGGGGCAGTAATCCAGCCAACGGTAACAGATTGTGTTAATTCTGTGAAATTTCAAAATGCGAATATATAGAAAAAAATAAACCTAACCTGTAGATTTACTTGTAAACAATGAAAGGAAAATTTGAAAAAAATTCAATCAGAGCAGTATTGTGTATGCCTGGCAAGTGGAAGTAATCCACTCAACGGCGAGTATCTGACTGTTTCACTCACTCACTGAAATAAAGAACAGTGAAACCCTAAATGAGATATGTTAAATTGTCTGGCGGCGTAAAACAATAACTGCACGGAAGTTTCCTTATGTTGATGCATAAAATATAGTCACGGAGTGAAGTGAGTGCAAGGACACAATTACAGCCTTACACAATCATTGCACTTCAAACATCACGTTTTTACATCACATTCTGCATTCCTCGAATCAGAAAAAAGTAACATTCGAAGTATATTCAACGCCGTGCAACAGAAGTGCGTGACATAGAGAATTAGCAAATGACTTTGCTATAATTAGTCTTGTTAGCTGACGATAGAAGGTGATCCCGCTAGGGCATTTCACAGCTTTGGAAAGCACCTGAAAGAGTGCATACTTAATTTGCACCTTTGTACGTGGTGAACATAAGTATTAGGATTAGGTGAAAACAATTCTAGCATATTCTAACTCCTAAAGTCTAGCATACTCTAACTCTTAATCAAAAGCATTTAATCAAAGAACTGCAGAAGCTCCATATTATGCAGCATACTCTCTCCGTGGCACTTTTATAGCTTGCAAAAAATTTAATCTATGATTTTAGACTTAGTACCTTCAAGAAATTGCTCAGACTCCAATATTTCCAAACTCTTCTTCACAAGCGAAGCTGACATCGCCAAATGAAATATTCCAATTTACATTGCTTTAACACTACCAAAAAAAACCAAAACTACTTCTTTCGTTCCCTTCCGCAACAGCTCAGATAATAACCCGAGCGGTATCAGGTAATGCAGAGTTGCCAACGGTCACTTTCAAAACCTGGAATTTTCGAAACCGGTTCTAGATTACCAGGCGGCAATGACCAAACCAAGACTGAAATTCTAAAGTTCAAGAATATTTCGTTGGCTACGACGTTTCTTTCTTTAATCTATATTTAGTAGCTTACATTTTGTAGCTCATAAAATAGCAAGTGAAATTCTTGAACGAAAATTTAGCAAACTTTATTTTTTGAATTTATTTGTGGTAGAATTAATACTATATTTTATGAGCTGGCTTCACTGCTCCCTAGAGAAGTAGCGATACTGCTATTTTACTGTAATTGTTAAAGCGAAACTGTTATGTACCAAAAACTGTTTAAAATAACAGAAGAGAACTTGAAGTCATTTATTGTAAAAAGTTACACAAAAGCACCGTCTTAAATTAACTCTTTTGTCCGTAACATATTATGTATGCATTATTACATGTTGGACAAGTGTAAGGTGCGTAATGGATAGTCCACTAAAGAACAAGACCTCCTTTCCATGTACGCGACTACAACTTTCTTATCATGCGATTTGAATAAGTAGCCAATAGAGAAAGTGCTGATTTTCATGAAAGCTTGCTTCGCTTGTGATTTGGGTGAGTAGCCAATTGAACCTTATAATAAATACTTATTGTAAGGACACTTAGCTTATAATAAAACATGTGTTTCAATTGGATACTCACCCAAATCACAAGCAATGAAAGCTTTCATGAAAATCAACCCAAACACCTTAGCACGCATAACTATTGGTTAAGGCTAATTCTAAAACACGCTTGCGTTGCTTGTGATTTGGGTGAATAGACAATGAAACACGTGCTACACAACGTAATAAACTACACCACCGAAACACAGGCCCGTAGTCAAGGTGGAGCCAGTACGGGCGGCGCCCGTCCTGGAATAATTTTTGCCCGTACAGGCGTATTCATTCATAATTCTAACACTTCTCTTAACAAGTATAGATTCACAATTTGTATTAATAATAACTAGAAATTAAAATTATAGTAATTTCAAACAGCTGGGAAAGATGCAGCGTAGACCCACCCCATCTGAATATTGTTAAAATTGTCATAGCGTTCAGATAATAAAACTGTTTGGAGCGGAGGCTGGGCGGATATTTTATGAGAAATTGGCAAAACGCAGTGATATTTCTCCCTAAAACAGCATTGAGATACACATGCCGCCCAGTCGCCCTTTCAAATGAGGAAGGGAGTGAGTATCTCGCTTGACAACAATTTGTAGATGTAGGACTCGGGATGTTAGTGTTTATGATTGCGGCAAATATTTTTGGGACAATGGAAGCACATAGGAGAGTAGAGGCAAGAGGGTTCTATTAGCCAGTCTTTGGAGGGAGGGAGAAGGAAGAAACGGACAATGTTGGGAGGTGGTATGAAGATTGAAGAAACGACCGTGAAGGAGTGAGAGATTGCGGAAATGTTTGCAAATAAGGTGCCGTGTTTCCTTCCCTTGGTGAATTTCTCTGTCATTTAATATGTCGGTAACTTTGAGACCAGAGAAGCTAGTTGCGAGCAGTCGTCTAAACACTTGTTCATAACCTATGAATGCCATGTGCTTTGCTTTGTGAAGTAATGTGATATTTGTACTGGGTATTATACAATAGATATTTCTTTTGTCCTTTGTTTCGAATTTTCTTTGTGCGTGCCCACAAAATGTAATGGATCCGGAGAAACAACAAGCTTATCTTCCCAATAATTTCTTGGTTCAATAAACAGACTTAATTGACTTGAAAGAGATTTTATTCATTCCTTCAAATCCCGATGACGGGAGAAAAGTTTTTTTTCAACAGATTTTTTTAACGATACTCTATAATAGCAATAAGTAACTAAAATCTTGGAAATTTTATTAGTTTTTAAAGCAAAATGTTGTGTCAACATTTTACAATCCTGATATCTTGAATATTTTGTTTCGCCATCTAATGTGATCAATTTTTCTCAGAGAAATCTCTCTGATTAAAGTATTCACTTCCATAAATTAGCAGTCTACATACACCATCAAGTTAACTTCTTTGTTCAATAAAAAGCGCAGCTAACACAGGAAAAATATCTGGGATCATTAAGCCTGAAACAAACCATTGATACACCTACAGGAACTCGGCAAACTTCTTCTAAAATATAGGGATGATATAACACCTTAGGCACCATGGAGGTTGCTCAACTGCTTACAAAAATATACATAGAAAAAGTTAAAGAAAATAAAAATTAAAAACACAAAGTTCCACAGAGCTTCCAGAAACAAATAGTAGAACAAAGTTTCTTCTCCAACATTTATGCATTTAGTCCAATCGTGGCTAGGAGAAATATAACAACGGAAAAGAATAAACCGGCCCGAAAGGACCTATCACTTAGATGTTCGCTAAAAAGGTTGCGAAAAAGATAGCAAATTTATTATTGCTATACTTAGCAAAAATGACAGAAACACACTGAAACCGAATTTATTTTTAAAAATTTCATGGCTAAGGACATTTCCAAAAGTTTTACGCACGATAAACACAAGAAAATTGAATCATATTTTTATGATATTTTCTATAAAAAATTCTGGGTCAAAGGAAAGAAACCCACCAATAGGAAAAACATGCATTGATTCAATTCGTAAAGAAATGAAAGAACCAAATAACAAAGATACAAAATAAAACTTTCATCTTTTAATACTGATATAATATTTACTTGTGAGAAAAAGACTGACAAGCGCCACAATGCGGAATCCAAAATATCGTGCCTAGAAGCAATTGAGCTTAAAAGAAAGCATATTTGGTCCAGAATTATTCATAAAGGGCGAAGTCCTTTTAGCTACGAAAGCGATACAAGTAGTTTCCACTGAACATACTGCTCATATCAATCAAAATATGACAATCTTCCTACACACAAGTGAAAGGAAGTGCTGATTGAATTCCAACAATGCGAGCTTCGATTCCCCAATGGTCAGACTATAAGCAGTAGGTTGAGTCAAATCGCATGTTGGTTTGGTAACCGAAACTGTAGGCTAGTGACGAAACCGACAATGGTCTGGTTGTCTCGACTTAAATAGAGAATAAGATAGATTATTCCAAACTTTAGCTATCTTAAACTTCTGGAAACAATAATGTCATACTTGTAGATCAGGTTTTAATAATAATGTGATAATTTTGTGTAATATATTGGTTCATATGCTTCATCAGATAAAGCAACTGATCCCTCAACTATCAGGACCGATGCCCCTTCAAAGCATTTTGATTGGTGACTGGCCTATATAAATCAGATCTAATATGTCTTACCATTTCTCTGTTACTTTTCCGTAATCATGCCTTATCGGCGAAAGCAATGTGCGATATTTGTGGCGAGGTAATGCAATATATATACAGGATGTTGTCAAACAACACCAACATACCTACCTCAGGAAATTCCTGTTATTAAAATAAGAGGGAAATAGTATAGTATAGACTGTCGAGTATGCACAAATGCTTCGTTACGGCTCTATAAGGTTTCGAAAGTGTGGGAAAATTAACTCTAAAGCAGATTTATAATTCCAATGCCATTAAGAGTAGAACTGAGGAGGCTTGGCATCCTCAAAGACTTGACTAAGAATTTTAAATATACTTTAAATTGATATTTTAAGTCATCCGAATGTTTATTAAAACATACAAATATGCAGTTGTTAAAACCAAACATATTCAAACAACGAAAATCTTCCAAGAATATTTGCTGAATATGGTGGTATTATTTTTTGAAAATACAATTTATTTTGTCTAACATATATAAGAAGGCTTTTCAAAGTATGTACTAAATTTGAAGAATATGCTTTTAAAGTATTTTTGAAAGGTTTTCGGAGTATTTTCAATGTATAGTATGTATCATTCAGGAAGTATTTTCGTATTTTCAAAACTATTTCCATTATGTGTATAAGATTGTTTTATTTAGGATATTACTTTATTGTGTAAAATGTTTTACGAATTATGTTTTTTCGAAGATTTTTTTTTCATGTTAGTTCGTAGTTTGTTTTATCAAATAAAGTACACAAAATTCTAAGAGTGGCAATAATAAACGACCCCTTAATTCCGCTGCTAGTTCTTACTCAGTAGGGTCCTGCCACAGCCGAACGTCATTTAAAAGACCGTAATGTTGTAGAATTGGCAACACTGAACAGTATCCCTCAAAGTCCACTTAGTCTGTAGCTTGTTGCTGTGGAGCGAAATTCAAACGCTGTTACGCGGAATAAATAATTTCTGTTTTTGTGAGTGTGATCTGTTATTTGTGGCTGTGTAATTATAGTAGTGTGTGTAAGTGAATTGTTTTGTACAAAACTAATTATTGGTAATGGCTCCTAAGTGCATTGTACCGGGTTGCATTACAATACAACGAAAGATTCTTCATTTCAATATGTTACCGTGTCTCGGTTCCCAAAGGACAAGACACTTACCCCCTTTCCGAATTCAATGGTCCTCCGTTCCGCTCCGTTGTGCTACGTCCCGTTCACTTCCGTTATGCACACTTATCCGAATTGAATAAGTGTTTAAAATTTTAACCACAGATGTCACCCAAGTCTGGAAACAGCTGAAAACCCTCCGCGCGTAATGTGAGTGAGTATTGGGCAATGCGAAGTCAAGGTAGTTTCATGCGAAGTGAATAAGGCAAAAAGCAACATGGATGAAGATAGATGTAGGCGTACAATTCCCATACTTGTAGGTATTCGACATATATTAAATAACAACAGGCGAAGATTAATAGCTATTCGAACGATGATCACAATTCTGCAGGTTATTCTGGAAGTTTTTGCATGATAAGTGCGTCTCATGAACTATGAATCACTAAATAATGTTAAACCAGGTTCTATGAATTGCCACCTAAGTCGTGAGCCTTGACAGCGTTACGCATTTGAAATTCTTAAAACACTTCAAATAATTATAATAGTTCTTAATCTTAGTATTTTAAAATAAACTACTCATATGCAAGGATGCTGCCAGGAATTTTCCCAAGAAGGGGAAAATCAGGAGATTGTATATATATATTGTGTGTGTAGCTGTCACAGATATGGGATAAATTTGCAGATGAAACATGAAGAGGAGCAAGTTATACTCAATTATTTATTTATTACATACTATTATAGAACGTTCATTACACTACAGTTTACTATTTTCTTAAGACAAGGTAAAATTAATTTATGGGTGTAAAATTTTATTAAACATCGTTTTCTGGTTAGTTACAGTTTTCTCCTTTTAGTAGCGCTATCGTTTGTAATGGCAAAGCAAGAAGTACATAGCAAAATGTGACTGTGTTAACACTTTTTGATATCTCACGGCGACCATCATTTGTTTGTGTTAAATCAATAAAACAAAATGTCATTGATTTCGGTGATTCAACACAATGGATGTGCTTTTAATGCTGATTCAACACAATATTAGTACTACATAGTGTTGAATCACCGAAATCACACAACAAACGGTGTTAACAAAAAAAGTGGTGGTCTCCTCGGGACACCGGAAAGTGTTTAATTAACACAGTCAATTTTTGCAGTGTACCACATTCGCCATTTGTGGAAAGGTGGAAATTCCCAGACAGGTATTGATACTTCCGTGAAACATTTTCTTTCCGACTTTCTAGGGGAGAACTTGCTAATAGTTTGCTGAACGATATAAAATAATCTCAAACATAAACATATTTATAAAGAATGTGTATCATACGATTGGCCTACACGTGCTTTTTAAACTATGTATATAAATGTGTATCATACGATTGGCCTACACGTGCTTTTTAAACTATGTATATAAATGTGTGTGTGTGTGTGAAAGCGAGAGAGAGGGAGTGAGAGAAAGAGAGACGTCTTTTCCATTGACTTTCTAGAGGAACTGCTTCAACTTCATAAAACAGAGTACGTTCACAAGAAATAACACTTACATAATAGTACAGCAATAGCATTCATGTTTTTACTTTCGATGCTTTAACATAGTTTGTTTGGTGGGAACGAATTGCGTATCTGTGATTACATACATTGAAATATGGAATCTCAAATAGCTTCTTATGGAATGTATGCAGTTAAAAGCACAAAAACATACATCAAATATATGAAAATAGAATAGTATTTAGTATAAAATCTGAAATCAAGGGAGGCAAGTGCCTCCCCCTTGCTCCCTGCCGACACCCTTGTTCATATGTTACCCTCTCATCTATTAATATTTACATGGAATCCCATTGGGGAAATATAACCAACAATATTATTTTCACAGTGCGAAGTTAAAATTATTCAATGATCATGAAGATATATTACTCAAAACATGGTGCAATATCGATAACATAATGTAAAATCAAATCTTAAACTAATAAAATACTTACATTAAAATACTTCGGCACGGTAATTCATTTTAAACTTGCAACACGTGATCAATTCTACATATCTGTCCCAACTCCCAAGTGAAGAAGGAATTTTGGCATGCAATATGCCGCTGTTTTCTTTTCAACATGGCAGCAGCGCGCAACCGAACGGAGGGTCAAGTGACCATCTGGTCCTCCGTTGCTCCGTTCACTTCAATTACGCCGTCGAAGGGGAATTCGGATAACCATCGACGGTGCATCCGACGGAGCAAGGGTACGGAACGGAGCATAAAGTGCCAATTCGGAAAGGGGGTTAGACATCAATGGATTAGGAATATAAAGATACATTTGGTGTGGGACGTGAGTTTCCTCGCGATAGACCGGCGTTGAAAGTAGGTGCTGTGCCAAAACTATTTCCATCGCTTCCCTCTTACCTTAGTACGGAACAGTCCACGGAGAGAACTGATCCGGAAGAACGGCAAAGAAGATATTTAGAAGATTACAAAAAGAAAAATGAAAAGTGGTTGACATAATATCGGATTTTACGGTTCTGTGTAGTGATTTTCATAAGAAGATTTCCAACATTGTCAAGTGGAAAAGTGATGTTATTAATAATTTGCTTTTGTTTACATATTGTAAATTTTAACAAGAAGTATGTTCCATTAATAAACGCGTTTGTTAAAATAGACGAAGAACTGTGCGTGAAAGTGTTTGTAAGTGATGAGTGCATTAGTTCATCTGATCTAACGTGGATTTTACCACTAAATTCAAAACTCAACAGATGGTCACAGCTGGAGAACATTCTTAGTAGGTATGTTGATTTTATTCCTGAAACGTCGCCGGCAAACTATGTTCAAAAATGCGTTGAAAACCTTGATGAAAGTTTGCATGAGCTCGCTGAAGTGGAAGGAGACGGTTCAACGAATCATTTACGATTTATTTACAGTTGAAGCTTCATTTTATGAAAAGGAGATCATACTCAACATGATTATAATGCTGTTATGTTGTATAAACAATCGTCATGATGTTACATGGCTCTTAGGCAAAATCATCTTCTCGTTCCCTCGCCATAAACACCTTCAACGTTTCTCAGCCTCGTTTGTGATCTCTCCATCGGCAGATGTACAAAACAAACACTTTTTGAAAGTTCTAGCAGAGCGAACATCCGACAGAGAACAGTTTGTAGCATTGTAGTTAGATGAAATTTACGTAAAAATATATTTTGAGTATAAGAGGGGAAATATATATGGTTCCGCAGCAAATAATTGTAATGCAGAGGCAAAAACAGTACAAGCTTTCATGATTTCTTCTGTGTATGGCCATTTAAGGGAAGTTGTTGCTTTAATTCCTGTAAAAAAAATTGTATGTGCTTCTGAATTACATTCTTTAACTCAGAAAGTATTAGCTTTAGTTAGTGATTCAGGATTTAGAGTCTTCATCATTATTGCAGATAACAACAGAATAAACAGAAATACGTTCAAAATACTTACACAAAATTCTGACAATGAATATAGTTTCGAATTTTCGGGTAGAAAAATATTTGTGGCGTACGGTACAGTGCATATTTTTAAGTAGTTAGTTAGTTATAACTTATAAGAAACAATTGGTTAAATCAGAACGATTATGAGAAAACATTTGCTTTTCCGCCTCTCGAAAGTGCAACATTACTTGCTAAATTCTCAGATGTAAACTTGTACAGGGAACAAATAACCTTGATTGAGTCTCGTTACTAACATTTTTCGTGAAACAACTGTGTCAGTTTTGAAACTTTAATATGGATGTGAATCAGGTACATCCAGAATTTTTGTAGAGCTTGTGAAAAAATGTTGGGACATTGTTAACGTAAAAAGCCCACTTTCTGGTATACTTTGTAGAAATAATGCAGCCATTCCATTTACAAATTGTGCCCATTTTGAAGTGGAACACAAATATTTGGAAATTCACAGTATGAACAGAAGTTTGTTACGTAACCTGGAAATTAATATGCTAGATGCTATGCTAATTTTTGATTAGAATATTAAACTATTTTTAAATGATGATATTTCATATGTAGTAATAAGAAATGGTTACTTGTTTCATGTTTTACATATAAAATATGCGCTTATAAAGTCAAACAACTGTACTCATATTTGTTATGTGATACCGTAATATAAATTTTATATTTATATGCACTTAACTACAAAAATGAGTTTGAAAACTTTAGTGGAATATTAGGGAGCAAAAATAGCATATTTTCAATAGCTACTTGAGATTTTTAAGGCTAGGGATCTGGCAAAAGTGATCTAGATACCTATTTGAGCATCTAGCATTAAGCAATGTATTACGTTGCATATATACATGTAATTTACTTGAGTCATTTCTGTTCTTAAAAACATGTTTCTGGTGTTAAAAGTTATTGAAGTGTATTATGCCGAATTATATATTAATTTTTTCATCATGGAATTATACTTTCTTTTTAATGTTTTCTTTGTTAGTAGCACGGTGTAAGATAAGCAGGTTAGGAAGCGAAGCAGCCAAATGTGTTCTCTTAATGCACTATGTTTCGCTGGTTTGCCACTAGGATCGATGCGAACTGAGGGCCTAAATAGGGTATTGTATCAGTCGCCATTTCTACAGTACAAGTAAACAAGCTAATTACAAAAGGGGTTCTAGACTCAATTGTACTTCTATGCTATAGTGTGATGTATACATAACAAATTTGAGAGTATACCTTATTTACAATAAAATTTCGTTTTTTAAAGTAGTGAATAGTTTATTTATGTATCTTTCTATACACGTTAGAAGACAATTTATCATAGATCAGGAAAGATGTTTCGGTATGTTTTTCTTATTGACAAGAATTTCTAAAGCATTCCCATTCCTCGTACAAAGCTTCCTGTTAAAATTTTAACATTCATGAATAGAACACCGTTTATTGCCTTTAATTTTTTTAGTGTTTTATTTTTTAGTTTTCTAGTAGAAGAGAAAGAGTTATATTTAATTTAATTTAGTTAATAATTATGGCTGTACACTCAATGACATGTCGTCTATATAGAAAATATCTTGCACTTGGGAAATAATATAGAATCAATGGAAAATGTTAGATAATTCCAGGCTTTTCTTTAGTATACGTCAGTCGTTTCATTTATAAGCAGAAACAGAGCAGTCACAAGTGGTGTCAGGTTAAACGTGATGTGCACCGTGTATTATAAAAATAATAATTGAGTTTTTCCAACCCGTCTTGGTTACACTATCGCTCAATCGACATACTGTCCGTGTCTTTTGTAGCAACATATTAATGGTAATATGTAAATAAACATGTCACCATGATGTAGCACTACCATAATTCCGATTCTTGGGCTTGTGAATTATTTCGTTCGGAGAAATCATGCTCGACGTGAGCTAAAGTAATACCTAATTCCAAATTGCAAAAACTAAAAGGATGGCTACTCTAAAAACTCCACTGGATCTTTTAAAAGATTGAAGTTTATGTTAGGTTGGGTTACCCTAACTTCTATTCGTTACAGTCATCTTTAACTGGGATTAACGTCTTTAGTACTTCGCTGGTCCGAAATAATGTAAGCCTACTAAGCATTGCGATTTCTTGTCCGGGGCATAACCTGCATAACGGGTAATTCTTGATTCTATAAATACCTAACAAGAGTCGGTAATCCAAAAAGTGTTACGAAGAGCCATATATCATTGTTATTTCGTTAAATACGCACTCGAGTTGCAGGGCAGCATGCGGAGGAATACTATTATGATTTATGAATGACATGTTTGCTACAAAAATCACAAACATAATGTCGAAAAAACGAAGACGGTTTAGGTAAAGTTTGATGAGATATTTTTCTCCATTCTACGCTATGCACATGACGTTTAACGCTGACTCCATGTGCTCACCCCAACCTGGAAGCAGGCAAATAATCCAAAATGCGTTTCGCTCTTTCACTCAAATTTCACACTTGCATGCCTCGAAACTTTGTTATATTTTGTGGACCACAAAATAAAATGTACCCAAGAATTATTTGTATCCTTCCGCTAACAAGTAAGTCGAGAATTGAAGCATACAACGGAATAACGCTGTATGGCACATTGCGGAATGTGCTGAGTTACCAGTTGAATCATTCTGTACGGAAAATGACCGACATATACTGAAAGGTTCGTTTCGCCATTGATCAAGAGATGGATGACACTAGTATGAATGGGCGGATTTTTGTTGGGCATTCCCCTGTCATTTCAGAATGACTTTAAATGTTTCTTTCATTTAGCTTTTAAAGCTTTTAAAGTTATTGCCCCGCTCCCAGGTCTCTATCGTGCCCCCAAGAGGGTCTCCCCTAAATCCGCCCATGCTAGTATGCTGGGAAACTGGTCTCTTAGCGGAACAACGCTATTTCCCTGGAATGGTCGAGGGAATGCTCAGTCAGGATATCCGGTACCGGAAATAAAACCCGGGTCTTCCCGATTCCAAGGCGAGCACTCTACAGATTGCTCTACGTCTTTTTTACATTATGCATACTTTGTTGAAAATAAAAGAACTTCTCAGGTTAATGATTAAATTCACGTCGAGAATTATAATTATATTACCATAAGGTGACCTCTGTTTTGATGAAGACAAATATTTTACACGATAATCTCGTGGTGAATTTGAATGATTTATATACTTCCAAGATGTATCATAGTAAAATAAATAAATAAAGATTGTTGAAATTACGCATTGAATAGACTTTGTTCTCCACTGTATAACATGATTTGACCTAATCTAACCTTACACTAACATAACCAACTATTAAGAAAACAACAAAGGAAAGTGGACTAATACAATAAAGAATTGTATATTGAACAATAAAGGGGCTTTCTTCGGTATTAGACAGTAAACTAGAACTAACCTTATCTCTGCTAGTAAATCACCCATCACTATAGCTTATTACATCAATGAGCCGACACATTATACATCCGATTCAAAAAATGAAAGCCTGGCAGAATCTATATATAAAAGTGATTAATATGCTTTTGGCTATACTTAGAAGTATTTTAATGAATCAGTAACACACATGTTATCAGTTCTGAATGCACAGGTAAAGTTTCTAAAGTGCAGCCTAATTGGAATGATCACTATCATACGTGACATATCTAAAGTGGGACAAACTATACAGACGAATTAATTACACCAAAACAATAAAAAAGTTTTGTAAGCATGTGGCAAATTCCGCTTCCTTTTCGAAATACAAGATGATACAATTCATACAAGGTTCCTAATTTGGAGCCCAAATTCAACAACTGTCAATGGTAAATATGATGAATATTTTCTCATAAATCAGAAACGATGCATTAAAATAAAATTTAGTTTAAGCTAATTTGTAGCAATCCGGTGAATAGAAGATTAGAAAATATCCCATTTGGCTCAGGCGCCAGTTTGGTATATTGTTAAATTCTTTCAATTGGAATTGCGTTAGTTTACTGGATATATTGTATTCTCTGGTGATGGCTGTTAATATAATCTGACGTTAAACGTTGATAAAGGACATGCGGAATATTTCACCTCGTATTCTAGGGAACATAGTTTTTCTATTCCTGAGTGGTGTCCTTTCCCCACCTACTTATCTTACACCGTGCCTTAGAATTATTCTAATATAACAGTAATTCACATATTGTTAATTCTAAATGGATCGGGAAAGTTTCTCATTTCAAAAGTGCAGCCTAATTGAGGTGATCACTATTTTGTATATCAGTAGCGGCGTAAGGCAATCTGGGACCAACCCGGGGCAAGTGAACTTGGTTGATGCCCGTTCACGAACACAATCAATAGCTCACACTGCTATTTTGGTATCTTATTTTTTATTATTCCGAACTCCACGGGAAAAATGGTGGCTGCACGGGGGCTTACGTGCCATGACAGATATCTTCCTGCCATTCGCCGTAATCTATACATGAGAATGGTTATTCAGATTGCGGAGAGTCATGATTATGAGTCATTAACTCCTTAGTCAAGCACAGAAGTAAGACTCCTGAGACGGCAAGGCTATTACGCCACCGACCACCATCGACGTGCTCCAATGATTAATTTTATCAAGCGATTATTTGAATTTTATTTATGGCCTTTGGGCATCTGAGGCTCAGGGAGGGGAAAGGATTTGGGAAGGGCATATTTTGAAGGTGCCATCCTGGCATTTTCCTGGTGTGACTGAAAAAAGCCTGGAAAAACCTGTCAGGATGGTCGGCCGCTGGGATCGAACCCACAACCTCCCGAATTCTACGCCAACCCTCTACCACTGAGCTACGGCAGCTTGGTATCAAGCGATTATTGTGTCGGCGCGGCCCCCTCGGGAGGTGGGTCCTCGGGCGAAGGAACCGCTTCCCCCCCCCGTTTACTTCGCCACTGATGCATATAATCTTAAAACTACTTTAAGGTAATCTAACCTTAAAGGTGCATGTTATCACCAGTTAAACGATCTGGTAGAGCTACTGTCTAAAGTTCAACCATGGCGCGTTGTATGATAAAATAGAATATTTGCATCCACTTAGATACTTCCAAGATGAGGAAACGCCTTCGATGGAATAATAATTTCGGATCAGGTTTTGAATTAAGCAAACCATTGTATCTGATTAAAGATGATCTAAAGTAATTAATTTAAGTTTACCTCTGTGCTCAAAGTATATGTGTGTGTGTGGGGGGGGAGCACGAGGGACCATGTCCTTACCCATTTCATTTTGGATTTGGCGTACCCCTGCCTTTTTATCAATGGGAGCTCATTGCCGTTACTTTCAATAGGCAATCGCCACTACTAGGTGCAAGCTTACCCTTACTTTTCTAGCTCACTTCAACAAGCATTCACGTACATTTTCTAACGCACTTCGAGCACTGATTTACCTAACCGAAGAATACCTAGCTTAACTCTCACTATTTGAATGAACAGGGAGAGTATCCGAAGTGCAGCCGAATATTTGATTTTCATTAGTCGCAAATATCTCCCTCCCAGCCATGCTCTATTGAAATGACTTCATGGCCCTTATCTTAATTTCATTATGTCATTTCATATATTCTTTTTCTTTCATTTTTGGATTGCAGTTTGATATCTACCCCAACATAGCACAAGTACATCCTATGGACATCATTCAATGCAGTCATACCATTCATTTTGTGTCCACAGGAGGAGTACGTCCAATGGAGAAGGCAAAGTAGACTCCATGGTTATGTCCAGTGGATGTCCATATAAGGTACAAATATGTACAAGTACGGATTTTAACGGATGGGCTATAACATGTGCACGTACGTCCAATGTACGTCTCATTTTATGTCCATATAACGTCCAGTGGATCCACAAGAGCAAAGTTTTGCTGGGTCTACATTGGGCCTTCTTTTCAGAACGTTACTGACAATTTTTGCAAACAAGTTATCCCATAAGTAATGTCGTATGTGCGATGACCGCTGCAATGACACCATCTGACGAGTGAACTAGAAGGCCTTTGCCATAGCTGAGTCATATAGGGCACTTGATTGTGTAACTGTGTGTAGAAGGAGAACGGTTTACTCCACTGGTTGGAACTAGCTTGTGTTTGATAATGGCAGTATCGGAGGACCAATACGGCCTCTCATGTATGAATTTCACCAGGGACATCCAGCCAGCGCAGCGGCACGAAACAACAAGGCCGTATATTGTCAGGGTACTGTGGATGTGTGAAAGTGCCAGAGGTTTCGTTCTGGGGACACCAGCCTCACCGATAAGCCACGGGAATGGAGTCTGATGCAGCTGGACAACGATGCCTTGCTAGCAGCAGTGGAGGTAAATCCAGTGCAAACTGTTGAAGAACTGGCCAGTGAACTCCATGTCACCCGTTCGACCATCTATCGTCATCTGCAGAAACTCAGAAAATGGGTGTACCTTACATTAACTCCTCAACAGAAGTAGCAACGAGTTGATATCTGCAGTTCCCTACTCACCCATCACAGACGTGAGCCATCTCTGGACAGAATGGTGACAGGGAATGCAAAGTGGGTCCTCTAACATTACACGTAAACGACAGTGGATACCTAAAAAGAGGCCGCAGGAGCTGTGGCAAAACAGGATCTCCACCCCTGTAAAGTGATGCTGAGTGTTTCCGGATAATTCATTTTTAGCTCTTGCCATGTAACTAGACGATCAATGTCTACAGCTTGAACGTCTACGGACTGCATTGTTGGAGAAACGGCCTAATCTGGTTAATCGCAAGGGTGTGATTAAATACGGTTATAACGCGCACCTACTAACCTACTCACGGCAAGAATAATCTGTGCTTAGATCGAGGAATGTGGCTGGGTGAAAATCCCCGACTCGGCGTTTTCACCAGATCTTGCACTAACAGACTACTGTTTTCCGCAGCCTGCAAAACCATTTTTCCGGGAAAACACTGCAAGATAAGAATGGCGTGCGGCGAACAGTGATCTAGTTCTTTGTCTCCAAAACCGGTGACTTCTTGCAGTGGGGGGTTTCAACAACTGGTTGACAGGCGGTCGCTGTTTTGTGATCATAATATTTTCATCCGTTGGAAACTTATTTACTGTATAGGTGTGCATATATATTAAGAAAATTTATCAACAGAATTTATAAATTTATTTAGCTGATTTTAAATTAATTTGTTTTATGGTTCGAACATTCAAAGTACGAAAGACTCGATATTGTAATCTAAATGACGTAAGTACAAAGATTAAATTAATATAGACCCAGAACTTGCAACTCGATTTTCTTTCCATGCAACCCATGTTTACGGTAGACCGTCTATAGAATACCCAGTATATACTAGTTACTCTAGCAGGCCCGCAGTTGGGCCTGCCATCTAGCGATCGCAGTCTAAACTACGTGCAATAAGGGAACATATTATTTCTATTGCTGAATGCTGTTGCTTCCTCACCTACTTATCTTACACCGTGGTTAGTAGTAAAATCCGAGACTTGGTTTAAACCACCTAAAGAGTTGGTTTATTACTCTTGAACTTTGACCTATACTTCAACCCCAATTTAAGCTAAAAACCTGTTCTTCCAATCGGAACTGAGGTTTAAACCTAGGTCTAACTTCAACTAAGACTAAACTCCGTCTTTGTAATCGGTCCATTGGGTTATCGTTTCAATCTGGCCTAGATCTTTACAATGAAAATACATCTCCAGTGTTCATTTTCATTTTATCAATGTTCTTTTCTTCATTAACGAACATTTTCAATAGCCTTCCATGCTAATGACCACTACCTTTATGCTTTTTGACCCAAATAAGGAGTGCTGCACAACGTTCAATTTGGGAGTAATTTCATGCGTTCGTCTCTACGTGATGTTAGGGACTTGTTCACAATACGTATTGTTTTGCCATAAGAACATATTCGTATTTTATAGTCTTACGCGAAAGAGGTTTAATATGCACATTCATTGCGTGTACGTTACAGTTTTGAAGTTCATTTTATTAAAAATCGTGGCTATAACAATAAATTTAATTTTAATAATTATTCAGTAAATATTGCATAACCATAGGACTTCGTATAGATATGTAAGGTGATAGTGGTATTGGTGAATAATCAGTATAATTTTGATATGCGTTTAAGTATGATTCTTGTGCTTGCATTTCTGATTCAGTAGAACTTACTTTTTCATTATAATCTTTCTTATGAAAGTTAGATGTTATATCTGTATTGCTATGTGACTGTATTTGTAGTAGGTTATGTTGCATGGATGATTCTGAAGTTGAGAGAAATTCACTGGTTTGGTTCCAGTTCAAAGTGTCAGATATTATATTTTGTTGGACTACATTGCTTTGTTCACAGGGTTCATCTGTAACTTTTGGTTTAATTACTACTTCTGAAAGAGTTTCTGCTATATTGTTTGATTTATCGGTAGTGTTAGTAGGTAACACTTGTGATAAATTAGGCTGCAATTTTGGGATTGAAGGAGTAAGAGAAAAAATAGTTTGGTTTCGGTTCAATTCGTCAGTTAAGGTATTTTGCTGGGTTTGATTAATATTCACGTTATTTTTGCATGATTCTTCATGCTTATTTGTTATTTCAGATAATGAGTCTTGTATTCTGGTTATTTCAAGATCAGGAAGTTTAGATTTAAAGCGCCTATTGTAATGATGTAGCGGTTGTTCATTGTAATTTAACTTTGAATTGAGATTAGTATTTGTAAATTTCCTATCATGTTGATTACATTGATTTTCCTTATTTGAGGTATCTAACAACACTTGAGCATAAGATAACTTGCAATTAGATGAATTTTGAAAATTTGTAGGCTTAAGTTTAGCTTCTGCATTCTTATATGATTTACGTTCTTCTTCCATATTTTATTAATTTCCATTTGCATTTGGAATTATTCATTTGATGATCATTTGCATTACAATTACCACACTTTATTGAGTTAGAGCATGGTAGTGGATGAGCTGGTCTTGCACAATGAACATGAATTTTCATTATGACGGAATAAAAAACAATTTTGACATTGTTGTACTTTACGTATTTTAGTTCTGACAGGAAATCTTTCTCTATATACACTTATGTATGCAGGAAGTTGTTGAGATTGTAAGATAAATTCAATCAGTTTAGTATCTCGTAATTGTACGTTTCCTGTTTCCTTTGAATATTTTTGTTTCAATCTTGTAACATATAGTATTGGATATACACATTCAGAATTTTCCTTGATTTCCTCAGAAGTCATATCTATTGGTATTCCATAAACAATAGCAGATCTTTGTAAAAGCATATTAGGGATTTTAGCTTTAAGATTAAGACTATTTAACACTTCAATATTTTGTAAAAAATGATTAGCTTTAACTCTCGTATCAAAGATGAGTTTGACTTGTGATTTTCCATGAGGTTGAATTCCCATCCAACTTTCAAGTGGGAATCCTGATTCTAGTGGAGATTTTATCCACCTTACCGAATTGGCACTTTATACTCCGTTACGTACCCTTGCTCCGTCGGATGCACCGTCGATGGTTATCCGAATTTCTGCTTCGACGGAGCATTGAAGTGAACGTAGCAACGGAGGACCAGATGGTCACTTGATCCTCCGTTCGGTTGCGCGCTGCTGCCATGTTGAAAAGAAGAAAAGAGCGGGATATTGGATGCCAAAATTCCTTCTTCACTTCGGAGTTGCGACAAATGTATAGAATTTATCACGTGTTGCAATTTTAAAACAATAATTCCGCCAAACCCCTTTGTAGGAGGTGTTTACCCCCAAAGTATAAACAACTCCCCCGAACTTTAAAGTAAAAAACGGTAAAAACCAATCCAATACTCCATTTACACGCTCCCAATTTTGACTTTGAACCCCCCAAACTGAATATCCTGGCGGTAACACTGGTTTAAAATGAACGACCGTGCCAAAATTTGAATGTAAGTATTTTAATAGTTTAAGATTTGATTTCACATTATGTTATCGATATTGTATCATGTTGTGAGTGATATATCTTCATGATCATTGAATAATTTTAACTTTGCCGTGTAAAAATATTGTTGGTTGGTGTTGGAGATCTAAAATTGTGTGTTTTATAATCATTTTATTATATGTGTATTTGTCTCTATCTTGTATTTGGGTTCTTTTCAAAGACGCAACTGCAACCGAAGAAATTCTTTCTTTGGTCTGTGACTGTGTGACAAGTATTTGGGTACCATATATATAGTAGGAGGGTTGGAAGGAAGAAGCAAGTAGACAGTAAAAGAACAGACAAAGGCAGTGTGAGAAGTGACCCTTGAGTGCTGAAACAAGCGAGTCTCGTCTATAATTGGTGTGTGTATGTGTATATGTGTGTTGGCGGCATTGTAAATACAAACAAAATTGTGTATATATCTTTTGTATATATTACATAATCAATATATATTGGGTCTATCCTCATTCCTGTCTTTCAATCAAGTACTCCAGCAGCTTCCGTGTACAGAACATTAGTGGTCCTACTAGGGCCGGATCGAAGAACTCGAAACGGTGTCAAACTGTGGACTGGAGTGCTTTTGTGTGAAGAAAGACATTGCTGCTATTCGGGACTCCGTGCTTTTTCGTGATTCGAAGTTCAAGTTGCAGCGTAATTATCGCGCAATGCGTTCGTGTTTATCGTAATTCGTGATGTTTATCGTGATTCGTCCGTGCTTATCGGAATTCGTGCGTGTTTACTTATGAAGAGACATGGAAACTTTGTCAGCCAAAAAGAGAGCGCTCAAGGCGAAAGTGACTAGACTGGAAAATGCAGTGTCCAGAGATATGAACAATGTGTCGGCCATTCAAATTCACAAAGACAAGGTGCAACTATTACTTCGTGAACAAAATCAGTTGCTCGACGATGTGTCATTAGCGTGTGATGACACATTTCAAATTGAAGAAGAGGAACTTGCAAATGTTGATGCTAGACTGACAACTGTGTGTGTCAATTTAAACAGAATGTGATCAGCGGGTGCGAAACCCTCTCCCCCTTTTGCGAAATCAACGAGTGGAACATTGAAGCTTCCAATTCTTGAACTTTCAATGTTCGACGGCAACATGCTACAGTGGTTGGAGTTTGAAGGATTTATTTGTGGTATCAGTGCATAGCAATAACAATCTAAGTGGTACTCAAAAACTTCAATATTTGAAAAGTGCGTTACGTGGTAAGCCGTCTCAGATCTTGTGTCCCATCCCTACAACAGATGCAAATTGTACTGAAGTATGGGACTTACTGCAATCGCGGTATCAAAACAAAAAGGAATTGGTGAATTCTGTATTAAAGCGCCTGATTTCTCATCCTCCTCTCATGCAGGAATCAGCCACAGCCCTTCGAAAACTTATCGATACAGCGAATGAAAGTGTACGATCTCTAAAAGTGTTAGGATTGCCGGTCCAGTACTGGGATGCTGTGCTGTTATTTCTGACAACAGAAAAAGTGGACCATGTTCGAGAGGACAGAAGGAACTCTCTCAGCAGAACAAATTGCCAAGCCCTCCGAGTGCCAGACTCGGGAGATAAACAATGTCTTTCCACAATGTGATTTCTCAGCCGTGCGAGAAGTGTGCCCAAAAACATCCGTTATTCAAATGTGTAGAATATAATAATCTGTCATTCCAGAAAGACATGATATCGTCAAAAGAAAACGTATGTGTTTCAATTGTTTGAAATCTTCCCATCATTTCCGTGAATGCAAATAATCCAATTGCAAAAAAGTGTAATAATAAACATCACGCCTCATTGCACTTTTCAGATTGCCCGGACAGTTCTCGAAGTAAATCACAAAATTCAGTCACAAACTGTTTTGTGACAAATCAGTCAACGTCCACAGCGTTATTATGAGCCGCGGTAGTTCTAGTGAAAGACGTCAATGGACAATACAAACCATTTCGCTGTCTCCTGGATTCAGCCTCAGAAGCTACTTTTGTGTCTGAATTCTGCAAACAACAGTTAGGCCTAAAACAGAAGTCGACTGCTATATTCATTTCAGGCCTAGCCAACACGAACGTTGGGAAATCGAATGACATATTGCAACTAGAATTCAAGTCACGCTACAACGTGCAACGTGTATTCAACGCAAGAGCTCTTGTGTTACCTAGCGTCACAGGTATTCTTCCCAGAAAACAATTGCAGAGGAATAACCTGGGACTCAACCTCCACACATTAAACCTAGCTGACTCGCAGTTCGACACCCCAAATCGTGTAGACATTTTGCTAGGCACAGACATCTTTGACCCCATCTTGTGTTCCGGCCGTCAAACTAGCAGGAAGAGTTCAGTGGTGGCGCTAGAAACAGACAGGGTGGGTACTCTCGGGGGCGTTGAACAAGTGTGCTGGGGAAACATGTGCCAAAGTGCATCACGTTCAGTGTAGTGACCTCAATCACAAACTGAACAAGTGCTGGAAATCAGAGGAAGTGCTAACATCGTCTCTTATGATCATAGAGGACCCGAAGTTGCCATCAAGTTACCCCCTCCCCCAAGCCAGTGGTGAACCGGTGAACCCAGTTGTTCTTTCTCAACATCAACAATCATCGCAAGCAAGTGTATTGACCATGCACAACGTGAGTGATACGTCATTATTAACCAAATATTCCTCTATTACAACACTACAGCGAGTGACCGCTTGGTGTTTACGATTTGTGTCTAACTGCAGAACTGTGCGAGAGGATAGGACCCATGGTCCATTGACCCCAGCGGAACCCGAAGACAGTCTTCTCCGGTGGGTCAAGGTAGTACAAAGTGAAGCATTTCCAGAAGAATTGCGGTGTCTAAAAACGAAAAGGAAATTACTATCGAGAAGCAAATTATTGTGTTTTAACCCTTTTCTTGATGTTCAGGGTGTCTTACGTGTCGGTGGCCGTCTGGAAAATGCACAATTTTCCTTCGATCAAAAACATTCCATCCTCCTTCCTAACAAAAATCATTTGACCAATCTCATTGTGCGACAAGAACACATAAGAAATTATATGCTGGACCACAGCTGTTATTGGCAACGTTGCAGCAGAAATTTTGGATCTTACGTGGACGGGACAGAGTACGTGCTGTTGTGAACAAATGTGTAATTTGTCATCGTCACCGAAAACCAGCATTACACAGTTAATGGGCAATCTACCTGGTGTACGAGTCAACGAAGCAAAACCATTCAAGCATGTGGGAGGCGACTACAGTGGAGCTTATACCGTGCGGTCCATCAAGGAAAGGGGGCGAAAGCGTCTCAAGGCTTACATTATTCTATTTGTTTGTCTCACTACTCATGCCATTCATTTAGAAACGGCGAGTGATGCCACTACTCCAACATTTCTTGCTGATTTTCGAAGATTTATTGCGAGGAGAGGCAAACCAAACAACATTTATAGTGATTGCGGTACTGTGTTTGTCAAAGCTGATAAGGATATACAACAATTACACCAATTAGTGAAATCTTCCCAATACAACAGAAATGTGGAAGAACAACTCAGTGTACAAGGAGTGAAATGGCATTTTAATCCCGCAGGTGCTCCACATTTTGGTGGAATGTGGGAAGCGGGAATAAAATCTGTAAAGTATCACCTCAAGCGTGTTGTGGGAAACAGCATACTCAATTGGGAAGAAATGCAAACCGTGTTATGTAAAATTGAAGCATGCCTAAATTCACGTCCATTAACAGCGTTGTCATCAGATCCCTCTGATTTATCTTGTCTCACTCCAGGACATTTTCTGATCGGACAACCTCTGACAGCCTTACCCGACCCTTTCTCCAGTGATACAAAAATAAGCAATCTCAAGCGATGGCATCTTGTACAACAATTACAAGAACACTTTTGGAAGCGGTGGTCAACTGAACATCTGTCTAGACTTCAACAACGGCAAAATGGTACAGAAAACAAGAAAATGTGAAGTTAGGTTAATTAGTGTTGGTCAAGGCCAAAAACCTTCCCCCACTCCAGTAGATAACATGTACATAACATACCACGAAAAAAAAGACGATAGAGGCCAGGACTCTAACTTAAGTTTATCTCTC